>JAPQRN010003708.1:5718-30924 GCA_037367275.1 Coranthus polyacanthus | reverse complement strand
GACTGTTTTAGGGTTGTTGTTCATCGGTGTGGTGTTTTGTTGACTTTTTCTGCTTTCAACTCTGGCAAATACTGCATGTTACCAAAAAACACGAAAAAACTTACACTGAAACTAACAGAACCAAAAAACTAGCATGTGGTTTCTTCAACGGTCTCCCCTTTTACAAGCTTGCAGGTTTGAAACTCCACATCTCTGGTTTGTAATGCTGACTTTCTGGTTTTGTATTCCAGCCACCAATCTGAATACTGATATAATCTCAGCAGTGTGTCCAGAAACACAGATAAACTATGTAAACTTTAGGTAAAAAAAAAAAACTGCCAAAAAAAGATGTTCAGAAGTTTTTACCTGACAGAAGCAGTATTTGCTTCTTGCCAGAGGGAACCAGGTGGGTTGATGGCCTCAAAATGTCAGACACCATACTGTGAAAATGTGTGAGCGGAAAGTATCCTGTTTTACTCAGATTGTGGGCAAGACAGTGGTCATTTTTCTGCAAATTAATTTGAAACAAATTTGCAAGCGGAAGGTGGAGCGTGAGACCAACCGATATCAGCATAGCGAAGTCAGGATAGGAAAAGCATCTTTAAGACAGAACGATACTGCTGATTTGATTCTCAAAAAGCGTGAATTACACTGACAGCTGAAAAGTCTAAACGCATCCTCAAGTGCAAGCTCCTATTAATCTAATCAGAGTCATCTTCCAGTACAGTGAATACGCTTTTTCCATGTTACCATGGGCACATCATTTCTGATTAGAGGGACATATTGCTCTTTATACAGCAAACGAGCAACAGGAATTACTTGGAGTCTGTCATTTTCATTTTCATATTATTTCTTTTTTTTGCACAGTCTCTCTGGTAATTTTCCCTACTCTGGTGTCAGCAGGAGCAGAGGAAAAGAGAGGAGAAGCTAGGCAGAGAGCTTTAACTGCAGGCTTACTGGTGTGTCATTGCGAATCTTCTCAGAGGTGACACGATATGAAGGCAGCAGGACAGATGATTAACACCAGGCTCTGTCTTAAACTCTTAATTACATTTCCCCCCCTCTGACGCCATCTCCCATTTCTACAGCTACATTCCAATGGGATAGTATGAAGAGCAAACAGGGAGGGAGTGTAGAACTGCTCAGTCACTGATAGTGTATCCTGAGCTAATGCAGGTGTCTGTGTACCTTGCTAGACACCGCAGATTCACTAAAAGCATCAGAAGTGAGCTGGGCATAATTAAAAATGCAATATGTTGTCCTTTCAGGGACATTATGTTATCCATCAAGCACTTGATCCATCAGCTTGGCTCGACACAAGCCGGCTCACTGATGGCTCTGGGGCTGCTTACATTGACATCTGCCGTGACAATGCTGGGTTAGCAGACACTGGAGTTGCGCTGATGCCAACCCAGCGCACCATCCATTACTGTTATGCCTTCTACCTGATTGACTGTGTTAGGGGAATCATTTATGTCCAAACTGTTTTTTAATAGTGGAGAAACTTTGTAATCACAGGACAGATAAAAGCAAACTTCTCGTCTCTGCTCTGTCGCTTTCTTTCTTCTACTCATAAATCACTGTTTCTATGCTTTAAGGAAAAGGCTGAAACTCATTCAGAGAACAAAGTGCCCAGCTTTACATTCATGATTAAATTTCTAAAGAGAGATTATAGATAAAGCCCTGAAAAAATATTTGATTAAAAACGTGTAAAAGTAAGGAGGATTTTCTGACTAATGGAAAATGATTTGATACAATATATTGTTATGGCTCAAATAATGAGTTTTTGAGGAAAAAAAAAAGAACTGACATCTTATACAAATTTCTTTTTAATTCTAAGTGTTTTGCAGACATACTTTACATCTATTCCTGGACGTAGATATTTCTCCAGCAAAACCACTGACATGGAGAAACATTGAGGAAAAGTGAAAGAAAAAGCCCAGTCCATTTCTCTGAAATGGGCCCATCAAACTCCACAATTCTATAGAAAGTGCAAACTGTCACTGTGAAGTTCCAGGGAGACAGTGCTGCTCTCCAGCAACCGGTGACACGCTCGGGACTGCAGCTTCAGAAAGCCTGCATGTCTCAACTCATCATCCGGTGCCATCGCGGGTCACGGGCAGTGGGCATCACTTTGTCCCAATAACAGTCGGCGCCATGTGTTGCATAGCATGATTCATTTTGACATGTCGAGTGTCCAGAATACTCACAGCCAAGGAATTTAAAACGAGTCAGCTCAGACTCCTGAGTGATGTTCTGGCTGAATGAGGTGTTCACAAGGCTGCAAGTCCTTAAAACAACACTGTGCACCAGAGCTGCCCCTATGAAAGGTGATGATTTGAATCATCTGTGGGGAGACCCCTCAGTTGAGATTCTTCAAGTCGAACAATTTTTGTTTTTATGACTTTTTTTTTGTTGGTCCCTGGCCCTGTCAGGGGAGATACACCTCTTAAATGGTAAGGTGGGTGTTCTAATGCGAGCTCAGGGAGGACGGAAACCTCCCGTGGAGCTGACCCCCTCTAAGTCACAGTACCTCCTGTATGTAACAGAAATTGATCAGTGAATAGAGGTTCATGACAGGGCTGCAGCTGTCAAAATATATCCCCCATGCATTTACTGTGGTTGAAATTATCACTGAAATTGGTGTCAATTAATTTTCTGTTTGCCAGATAATCTTGATGAAACTTTTTATTGAACAGCTTTGTTGTTCATAAGGGAAAAATGCAAGAAGTTGAACACTGGAGAAAATGGCTTGGGAAACTTTTTTCAAATTGTATTTTGGACAGTTCAACTGAGTGTTTACAAGCAATGCTTAAATCACGTTAACAGTTACATGAAAGACACTCAGTTTTACTAGTGATAATGAGGTTTATTTACTTTGAACTGGTGTAGTGGTGTTTTTTTAGGGCTACTTTAGTACATTGTTATGTTGACACATGTCGTTGTTGATTCACAACATCTCCAACTCAAAATGGAAAGTGGGACGGTTTTCCCCCCTCGTATTCAGGGTCTGATGCCTGGATTAGCAGAATCTCGGATACGGTTTGTCATGTTCTCTTTCTTTTTAAATCGCTTAAAAAAGCCTGTGGAGACTCTAAAACTGTCCCCTCTCTTCTGCTTTTTCACCTAACAGAGACATTACTTTACAGATCATCGGTTTACTTCACAAAAGTGGCATTTTTGCTCATGTGTATTCATTTTCTGTAATTTTTCATTAAGAGAAAATGATTTCAAAGTGGAGCAGCACCAGCCTCAGGTATGAGAAGCCCTGAATTGAACACTGGACTGATCACTAGAAGTGAATTATTTAAGTGGTGTTTGCATATGAATGATGTTTGTCCCAGGCTTTTTGATCCATATATAGTAAACGTTGTGTAACTTACCCACCACATTGATCCACATCTTTAGAGATTCGTTAATCCAGTAATATTAAATTAACAACCGTAACGTTAACTGTAAGGCACCGCATCATTTAATGTTTGTTGTTAATCCACAGCTGTCATTTTTCATCTGGACTAGTTGCTTCTACTGCCTCGTGGCATGTACATAATACAAAGTGGGATGTTTCCACTGCAGAACTGAGAATTCAACAGAAAACATTAGACAATTTATCACAAAGCACTGCATTTAATTAATAACCTTTCTTTTTTATATAAATTTATACTGCAATATAAAGTTTACTTCAATCAGACAGGCTTCTAAGAAGGCAGCATCTGCCAGTTTGTTCTGCCTACAGTATCAATATGATGATCACACAGTATCTGCTGTCATTACGAGATGAGTGCAGACAGATGATCAGACATTTGATAAAGGTCCATGGTCATTTGGTTCATATAGTTAATACAATCACTATCTCAACTAAGAATTAGCATGGCCGCTATAGGAAATGTTATAATGGCCACCGAGTTAAAGGCCAAGCAAGCTAACCATAAACACACTTGCAGCAAATCACAAATCCTCAGCTTTACATGATGGCATCAGACATTTCCGGAAGCACAAGAACATTGACTATCTCATCATCTCATCCATCGCTGTTACTTTACCAAAAACAGCCATTTGACCTCTTACCCAACCTGCAGACTATTGAACTGTTAAGATCCAAATGAAACCACATTTGGAATTTCTACAGAAGACATCTGATGCAGATTGATTTTGTAAAACTGCAATCAATTAGTCTCACTGAACTATAAAGGAGGATGCTTTTTAACAGTGCATAAAAGTACTCTTCTTTTTCGCAATCATGCATGACTGATACAAGTTAAGTCTGCACACAGGAGAATAAAGAAGACATTTGAAACAGCCTTTACTTATCTAGCCGAGCTTCAATGCAGCTGTGAAAGACTTTCCATAAACCAATTAGAGGAAGAAAAGGTCATATAGTAGCCTTGGAGAAAAAGAGATAAAAGTGTGATTGGATTGGTTCATGCTCTAATTTTGACCATCACACTTTTAACTCAGTTATTCAGTTGAGCATAGAAGCAGAGAGAAGATGAGACTATATGCCCATTTTGTTCTGCCTCTGAATGCTGCAGATAAAAAAAGAGCAAACTTATCAAAATGGACTGCAAGTGCCGAGATCCCAGTGTTTGTTTGACGCAGGGATGTGCCCAAAAGATGAAAATTGATCACAATCTATAATCAAGTTTTGTAAGAATAACAACAACACGAGACATTGCTTGCTTATCTGAGAAAACAAGAGAGAAGAGAACTCAGCTATTCTACTAAACAAGAGACCGAGAGACAGAGAGAGCATTAGGTCCTGCTTATAGAAGTCAGTGCTTTTAAGTACTGTACTGCATTTTGTTTACACTTCAGACTTCAGCTACAGAGCCTCAAGGGGCGGAAGTGTCTGGGGTGCCTCAGGTAGCTTCAGGCTCCTGTCCATCAAGTTTCTCACAAATATCACAAGGTGGTTTCAAACAGAGAGACAAACAGATGCAAAACCACATAAAGCCAAATGTGTTAATTTCAAATGTTTTCTATCTGTCTAAAATCCACAAGGGATTTCATACACTGTCTTAACACTTTCGTATATAAAGTATGCTTTTGCAGTAACCATATTTTAATAAGGAGAGACTGATTGTTTTAGGGAACATCATCAAAAATCCAAAGAATAACATGTTAAAGTGCAAACAGTTATTTCCAACATGGTCCTCAGATGTTGAAAGATCATGAACAAGAAATAGACTTTTAGACCCCAGGAGGAAGATCATCACGCAAAGTGATCATATGAAATTAGGAGTTACAGTAATGGAGAAAACTCCACCGGAGCCTAGGCACTGGTGCTGGTGCTGGTGGTGGAGATGGACGGAATTGAGGATATGATGCCTTCAGAGAGTGAGACTAGGACCAGATGACAGAACTGAGGTGGTGAGGAGGTGGAGGAGGGTCGCAAAAACGCTGACAGCTGAATGACAGCAGAGTGAGGGAATGCTGCAAAAGATGGACATCTTGCATGTGATTGGCTAACATGGTTGTGATTGGATGAAAAAAAAAATCTGAGATTGCAGTCCCTCGCCCCCTGAGATCATATCCACCATGCTGAATAATTCCACTATGTTGTGAATACACTCAAAGAAACATATAAATCAGTTCCTTGCTCCCAGGATGTGGATTTGTGTTCCTGTCATCAATAATTTCGAAGCTACTTGTGATGGAGTAGATGTGATTCCAGTGTCAGTACTGTCAGTTCTATTATCAGAGTATTAACAGCCATCAAATATAGTGGATTGAGAAATGAAAGTCTGCTTTCTCATCATCATCTTGCTGATCATCTTCCAGATCAGAAATAAATGGATCATGTATTGTCATGCAGCATGTGCAACACCCTCAAGGCTCAACAGTAACAAGAATAACTTCTATTTGCAAAAGATTTGCCAAACAATAAACAGACAAAAGTGAGACTGTAATCCTGTAGAGTGCAGTGCATGCTTACACACAACATGAGCAAATGTCATACACACCCAGGGGAAAGAAGCAGCTGTTTTTTTTTGGTTTATTCATTATTTATATTAATGCATCCATTGATAGATATATATTCTCAAAACAACACATAGTATTGGTCTCTCAACACACTCCTCTTTCGAAATTGCCATAGATACCGAATATAGAAAATAGAAATGCAAACACAAGACATAAGGCATTAGCATTTAAATAAAACAACAACTTGCTTCTAACTTCAACAAACACCTTGCTAAATGAAAAGGTTTCTTGTTGCATTCACCCCAAGGAGATTCTAAAATGTTTTGCTTAGGTCTGTTATACTGTATTTTGTGCAGCAAAATTGTCAGTTATTCAAAAACCAAGGTCTTTTTTATTAAATGTATTGGGTGCAGGTGCACAGGGTGTTGAACTGAATTGATACCACAGTGGTCTGAGTTGGTATCCTCCGATCGATATCAATCCTTGCTCTTAGCAAATAAATCCTACTAAAAGGACATTTTCTTTTGTTCCTGGATTAGCACATCTTTTCAGCTTTTTAATGGTACATTCTTTTCATGTGGTTAACAATCAGTAAACTGCACAATCCCTACATCTGAGGAATTATCTTTGTTCCCAGCGTGAAAAGCCACTCTGCATCTCCTGTTCTTGAGGAAGAATAATCTACTTTGTTGCCTTGAATGCAAAAAGAAACTAAAAGATTCTGTATTGACGCGGAGAATTAGGACCATTAGGTCTCATTAAGGGACTCGATCGGGGCCTGCCTGTGTGCTTTTCTTGATATTCAGCTTGCCGGGGGACTGGAGATAGCGAAGGCCTGAAGTGATCGTTACAAAGAGGTAGCACATTTATTCTTTCTGTCAGGAGATGCTGCAGATGAATCTCTAATTTTTTTTAATCCACTGGGATAGGAAATAAAAAAACACACCCAGCAAAGCATGCTTGTGCTGCTGCTGCTGCTGTTGTTGCACTACAACGAGAGAGTGATAGAGACAGAGATCAAGGAGAGAGAGGTGGAAGAGTGTATCCATTTGATCTTTTTTTTTTTTTTCTTCAAATTGATCAGCATCACAGAAAGCTTTCTGAATGCAAAATAAGATGTATGGCTTGAGCCCGGAGCCATTTTTATTCACGACAGTAAAAACACCAACACCGGGCCTTTATATTGCCTTTTTCTTTATAAGCAAAGAGCCTGTGCATCTTTCTTTTCTTTTTTTTTTGTACACTCCTCTTTTGCGACTGGCACGGCGCTAAATCTAAAGTGTAACTTCACTGTGTGGTATAGTATTAACCTGGCTCCTCCGCTGCCTCTCCATGGCTGCTGTTCTCTTTGTATCTATACCAGCCACTGCTATGCTATAAATAGGGATCCTCAGAAAAGAGGGGTAATAAAAGTGTCAGGATTTTGCAATGAAGAATGATGCCTTTGCTGTTAAGTTTCTCCATTGGGCTGATGTATCATTGAGGTTGAGCTCTCATTATCAACTGGGAGGATTATAGGCCCTAACTCTCTCCGAGGAGGGAACTGTCTGCACTCCTTGGATCAGGTGTAATTCAGCAGCACAGTGACTTACTCGCAGTTGAATAGGGACATATCTATCCTCTGCTCCATTTCACTGACTGTCCTGCTCCTCTTTTCCTCTGTTCTCTTCACTCATCCCCTCTCTCCTCCCTCCTCTTGGCCCCCCTACTGCTACCACCCTGCCTTCATTTCTTTCATGCTGTCTCAAAGTTCAGGGCTTTCGTTGACTTTGCTGACTCTCACTGCACTCCGATGACCCGCCGGAGTAGACTCCACCGATCTCCGAGCTGACATCTCTTCTCAATTAAATTCGGCACCACCTCGGCCACGGGTGCAGTCTGATGTCTTCGGTGGTCAATTAAAAGGAGGACGCGGTCCTCGGCAGCAGGTTTAATGTAGACACTGAGGTAATGCTTTGCTTAGATTCATGCTAAAATCCTACCAAACCACATGGACATGTCATTTCTAAAGGCACTTTCACACCTACCTCATTTGGTCCGGACTTTCCATTTTGACACGTTGTACAATGGTTCGGTTCAGTGAAAAGTGTGAAAACTCGTTTTGTGTAGTTCAGATTTTTGGATCAATCGCAGGAAGTTACTCAAGGCTATCATTGAGAAGAACAATTTGTGTAGAACTCAAAAATGAGGCGAATTAACAACATGCCGACGTCAGACACAACCCACCTATAAAGAGAGATGCAGTACACGTACATGATGACAGCAGGCCATATTAATCTGTTCCTAAAATTGCAGTGCACAACTATTGGTTGTTGACAATGTTCACCTGACTGTTTGTGTGAGCCAAGAATGAAAACTAATGATAATATTAAAGAGGTTTCATTTTGTCAGAACATCAAGACATAAAAAAAGAAAGATGTAAAACAGCTCAGTTTTATGACCACCTCGCACCAAACAATACAGACAACGAAGCCTCAACTCTAGCACAATGCTCGTGATTTTATTTTGACAGTGAAAATTTGTCTGTGACATTGAAATTACTTGAAAAGTTGTCTCGTGTACGGCCGGCTTATACGGACCAAATCTATACAGAGTGACAAAAGCATTCACCTTAGTTCAAACATTGAGTGTGAAAATGCCCTAAGAAAGATTGAGTTTTAAAAAAGCATTGCCATGTGTGAGTTATTTCAGCAGCAACACACAATAGTTAAAATAAAGAGGCATTAAATGAAAATAATAGATATATTAAATAAATAAAATCATCCCATTCATAAGGCACCTTTGTTTTTCCCACAGTGGAAAAATACAAGAACAGACAAAAGGAAAGATGCCATTCTTCTCAAGACACTTGATATAAAGGGGAATTATGCAGTGCATCTCTATGCACCAAATACAGCCTGTTTCTATGTTGTGCTTTGGTTCCATGTGTGGTTTGGAGCTGAGAGAACGTCCCATCATTTCAATAGAAATGGATGTGACTGCAAATGAAGGTAGGCCACAACGCTTATTTCATAATTGATCTGGTGTTATTTTCTTGACTATTTGCATGGTATATCAAATATCAGAAAATGACGGAATAAAAACATTTTATTAATTAACATAAAGAACATGTTATATATATATATATATATATATATATATATATGTACAGCTTTGGAAATCATTCTTCTCCCACTGTAGTAAAGTTGTGAAGAGTCAAAATGTGATGACTTGTAAAGGCATCAGGGTTTTCTTGTGTGAAAAAATGTAATATGTGGCACTGATGGGCTGCTAGAATGCATTTCTACAGAAAATCATTGTTTTCTTTTAAAATGATATTTCGCAGATGATCGCATTTCTTACTATTTGATTTTCTCTTGATAGAAAAATCCAGTAATGAAATAAATAGAAATGCTCTAAAGTAAACATTGGTTTCTTGTCAAAAAAATGTAGAAATATTTTATTAAGCCAACTTTCCAATATTTTCATTGTGCAAATACATCAAATCTGGGCAGAAAGGTCAATCCCAGAAATATTAATAAAACTAACTGTCTGATGTCTCATATGTTAGTTCATGTCTGTATATATTACATGAGCACAGCAAAGTCCTTGTCAGTCCAAAGCATATACTTATGCATAGAAAAACATGAGGGTAATGAAAATGAGTCAATTATTGGCTATTAATTAAGCATTATAATGATAACTAATGCAGCAAACTGTAATATGAGCTACTGTATCTGTGTCATCAACAATCAAGGAAATCCTGCAACTTAATGACTTAATGTGTAGGTGTTGTGGACGTATGAACCACGTATATACAGAAGTACAGACAAAAAACAAGTGCAAATTCAAAATGACTGAAACTAGTGACTTTAAAATGAGTAAAAAAAAATCCTCTTTTATGTTCTACATGAAAGTTCACTCAGTACAGTATAGTGAGATTTAAGGAATTGTTTCAGATTTCGTCAGTAAATTGTTTCAAACAACTTAAAACAACAAATTTGTTAAAACTACTTTCAGCCTAATTTATGAAGTGAATATGGCTTTGATTTAGTAAGTTAGGTATTAATTCAACCCAGACTCACTTTTTACAGTGTACAAGGATTCATAAAAAGAAAGTGTGCACCATGTAACACCATACAGCAAATCATAGTATCATAGTAATCATATCAAGCCAGAGTATTGTGGTTTTGTGGCGGTTTCTGGTTACAGTTGGACGCCACTTAGCTGATCAACACAAGGCGACATTCAAATCATAGACTTGAAATCAGCCAAATTTGGACACGCAAGTAGGTCTGCAAGTTGTTCATACCGGAACAGAATGTGACAAAGGGCTAATTTTTAAAAGGTGACCTGGAGTCAGTTCATTTAAGAGTCTGTTCTGCATTGTGATCTGCACCACACACACACACATACACACAGAACACACTGCATACGAGCCTCTGCCACAAATCTTTGACTCTTTACCAGACAACACACGCTGCCTCCAAACACAAACATCATGTCTGAGAAGAGAGAAATATTGTCAGGCGTTCCTCCATTTCATGTTCAACTACTTAAAAAAAAAAAAAAAAAATACTGCCTGTCAGCCCAAAGGGGGGTTCGCTGAGTTATGATAAACACGAGAAAGGAGAAAACAAACAAAACATTTAATATAGCCAGTGGAAAAAAAACAAAGCCATGAATCCTTGTGTCTTTATATGACAGAGGAGATAGGAAGCACTCAGCGTTTTCCTATAAATCCCAAGAAAGGGGGGGGATTTATGTCCATTGAGGAAATCAATTAAAACAACACCGTTGGTCTGTTAAAGCTAAGAAGTCAAGTGAAAGTTTTGAAACTGACATCATGTTCGCAAATGTGTCCCACGTCTCGCCGTGAACTGAAACAGAGGCTGAAATCAATGCCTCATTTAGACTTTTCATTCCCGATCCTGAAACCCCTGCTCCTGCTCTGCGACGTCACCGAGTGCAGCGCTAATCCAATCTAACCTGCATCTGTGCACTCTGAGAATCCCCAAGAAAAAGCCTGGATTTTCTCCAGCTATTCATGAACTTCATGAGCTCTGTATCCAGTAAATAAATTATATATTTCTGTAATACAACCACCGTATGGTGTAATGCCATTGAGTGGATGATGTGTACTTACAGGGAACAGAAGCATCTCTCTAGATATTTCCTTTTCCCTTCCACAGTAGCATTAAATTGAACAAAATACTACATGAACCCTGGTTATATTTCCCAGAACCGAGCAGCAAACAGTAAAAGATTACATCTAAAAGAAATTCTATATACAATAGGTATTATAGTGCAACTGTCAGAAGCAACCTTTAATAACTCTGAGCCATATGAGGTTTAGAAATAAGAACATAATACAAAAAATGGAGGAAAGTCTTCAGTCAGGCAACACCGAAGCTATTTGAATGTACACTGTAAAAAAAAAAGAGAAACTGGGGTGAACTTAGTAAATAAATTAATGCAACATTTACTTTATAAAGCAGACTGAAGGTAGTTGAGTTAAACTTGTAGATCTAACATAATAATGTGGAAAAAATGTTCATTGTTCCACACTTGACTGTCTTAGTTTAACAGTATTTTGACAACTAAAAAGTTAATTTAAAGTCATTGTAATCGTAGTATTGTAAGTAAATGCAACTGAATTTTACCTATAGATTCAGTGAAGATAGAAGGGACTTAAGTGAACATTTGTGAAATATATATACATCTCACTAAATCTACCCATATCATCATGTGGAAAAGTATGAAAATGTAGTAATTTCCCTAATTTTAAAGTCATTGGTTTTGATCATTTTGAATTAACATCTCATTTTGCATATTTTACATTACATCTTCATTGTGCTACACTTGACTGTCCTGGTATGAAAATATTTGGATACTGATGAATTCATTTATTTATTTTTTTAATGTAATGATTTAAAATGATTGAAGTAAATGGAAATTTCGCCTGGAGATTTAGTAAAGATAGAAACATCCAAGGACTTGGCAAATCTACATTAATACTGGTGAAATATTTAATAAATCCAACTGAATCTAACCACTTTTGAAAGCACATTTGATTCACTTTTAATCGTTTTAGAACTCTATTTACTAAATCGACTAAATAATATCAGGGATCACTTTGTTGTCAGAATGTAACCGTTGATATAAACAGGAAAGACTCAAAACTTGGGTGATTTTCAGCTGATAAAGGATGGAGTTTGACATATACTAGCAGATGTTAGGACTGCAGAGTGTACATGATTATTTCAGAGAAAGTGCAGTTTGAGTACAATACATTTTGAAGAGACAATAATCACATTTTGCACATTAAGCTAGCGGTATCAACATATATTTAAATGTTGTAGCGTCTAATGAACCAATCACAGCTGTGTAGCAAAAGAGCCAATCTGGGTGATATAGTATATCATATTATGTATATTCTAAGAGCCATAGCTTTTGTTTTGTATCTTTGTATCAGTGTCATCAATACATGTTTTTCCCCAACATCACATTAAAACAAGACTGAAGGTAATGCAATTTGATAAAAGTAAAATTAACTTCATAATCCAATCGATTTGCTTTTTATGTTCTGCTGAAATCATATTAAAGACCCGGGGAATCCCACTTCAACCTCATGTACACAACAAAGAAATAAAAAAAACTATGAAGAAATGGTTTTCTCACTTCGGTGTGTGAGGCCTGTACAGAGTCCTGACACCAGGTCCAGTTCAGCAGCTTTACATTGAACTGGAATAAGCAAGCAAGCAACTGCAAGCCAGGCCTGATCACTTGTAGGGACAGGGTTTGATTCAAGTCAGGAGTAGGCCTTAATCTAGAAGAGTTAATGATAGCTTTCTGAAACATGCACATTAAATACTAACACCTGGACCCTGGAGTCTGGACTGAGGTTGCCTATGAAATATGGAATGGAGCTAGAGATGAATGAAATTGTATGGAACTGGACGAGCCAATCCAAGGAAAACAAAAAAGGACTGTGATCCACAAACTTTACTAAGCATGAGAAAACGCAAATAGTTTGAAGACACCACATAAAGTTTGAAGATTAACAACACACATCAGTTATGGAATCAAAGAGTGAATGGAATGAATTCAATGCAAATAAACACACACTGACATCAACAACAGGTAAGATTCATCAGCTTTCAGGATACTGAATGTCACATACGTATGTTAACGTAACGCAACGAGGAGCATTAATAAAACAAGTGTGGTGAAAAAATTGAAGACACTGCAAGTAGAAGTGGAAGTGAACGTGACAGAATGAGATGCAACTGTCACAAACATCACATCAATGCATGGATTTGTGAAATAAACCTTTTAAATCATGTTGGATGTTATGACTTATATGACAAAATACATTTTATTTAGTCATTGCATGTGAAAGTCTGATCCATGCAGTGGGATGAAATGTTAAATAATAAATGTAATAAATAAAACATGTCTGTATGTAAGTCCAAAGAGAAAGGTGGTTCATCTGTCCAAGTAATGTGTGTCTTTCCTCACAAATGACATCAATCTGAGGTTAAACCTGCCTTCTGGTAGTCCTGGACTAGCTCTCATCTCACTTTCAGGAAATCAGTTTACTAAATTCAGCACGAGACAAAATCTGGGACTATTTCAAACCCTGACTGAGAAAGCGCATTTCTGCTAGTCTGCTTTAAAAGACCGTCCAGGACTAGGTCTGATCTCTGTATCATTATGCCCATCCTCTTAAAGGTTCTTTTTGATGGAAATCCTGGTAGTTATCATATTAATATGTGCATTTTTCTAGAATGTAACATTAAAAATCACGAGAGGTAAAGTTTGGGTGTCCAGTAATTCCTTAAAAACATTAAAACAACGGAGCTTTCATAGATCTCAGGTGGGCAGATGTCCCACAATCCATAATGCACTTGGTGAATTAAAATGGCAGGGTGCCCGTTACAAAAAAACAACAACAAAAAAAACATCCTTCAGTAAAATAGCAAGAACTTTCTAAAACTTTACTGATGATGCTATATCAAGGATACTGGCAGGCTGTGGTTAATTTTTAATTTTACATAGGCTATACAAATGCTTTGGGTGGCCCTCATAAAACATCATAACAGCCATAAGTTCCTCTATTGATTTCTCCATTAAATCTTATATATCTCTACGTTTTGTGAAAATCTAAATTTATCACCTGATTTAGTTTTTGACGCAAAATACTTTGCAGACGCATTAAAACGTCTGGAATGATGGAAAACAGAGTGTGCTGCAGTTTTATTTGTGTTGCAGGTCGTGCTCAGTGAAAGGTGTTTTGGCTGATTGTTTAGTTCTTTTCTTTGTCCATTTTTTTTGCAGTAAGTGCACATTAGTTTCTGTTCTTTGTTGATGATAAATTTAGATTCTGCAAAGCTGCATCTCTGCACTGGGCTCTCTCCGAGTGAGACCTGTTGAAGGTCATTATCTGCCTTATTTCCATATACATCTTACATCCCGTTTGAAGTATTTTTATTTGTTTGAGAAAATTGGATATATTTAGTGTGTATTGTGTGGGGTCCTGCTGTGTTTCAACGCTGTTAGCCACCTCCGTTAGCGAAGCCCGTAAGAGAGATGGGAGCAGCCGGTGACCTTTCACACGGTCGACACACACACAGCAGTCAGCTTTTCAGTTTGTGCTTGGCATGTAAAGACTGGTCTGAAGGCTCACCGACACCCAACAGCTCCTGCGCGCCTCTCACACACGGAGCTGTTTCAACATCATGCCAAAGCTTATGTACACAGTCACATGCCTCTCAGATGCTAGCGCTCGCTCTGTCTCCCTGCTCCTCTCGCTCCCTTTTTTCCCCCACCACACAGTCACATGCAAACACACTCTGTGGATCAATCTCCTCAGAGTGGATTGATGGCCCGTGGACTTTCTGCTGACTAAGGCATTGCCAAATATGGTGAGTTATTGGGAAATTATGCTTAGCTGCCACTCTATCTCGGAGGGTGATCCACTTTGTCAATCCTGATCTTTAGCTGCTGTCACCACTGTACCACCCAGCTAGGCCCCTCTGACCCGACGCCGCTGGTGGACACACAGCAGATGTCACTACTGGCATGATAAATGCAGTCCAGTGAGTATGGGCTTTGGCTATTTTGATCAATATTACGGAGCTCCGGAGAGAAATGTTACATTTGCTAAATGAATTTAAGTCCATATAAGGTGCAGGAAGTCAGGGCACATGGATATTAATCAGATTTAAGGGGATTGGGGAGGATTGAGGAGGATCTAATTGCAGAAATGGGATATAATATTCATATCTATGTTGTCATTAGTGTATAATCACAGGAAAATCATTGTGCTTTTGCTACCTTACAATGAGCAGTTTATATCTACAGAGGGAGTCATTCATGGAGTCTGCCATGTTTCTACAACACCTCCAAATTGACTTCCTCTTCTTCTTTTTCTGTTTTATAGCATGTGGCTTCCAGCATTAAGGTGTACTACCACCACCTGCTATGTTTGAGTAGAAAATGTACCCCGTCATGGGAGATTTTGGCTGCTTAAAAGTGTAGTCAGACAGGTAGGAGGTTAAATATATGATTGACAGCTCGTAATAACCAATCACTGTTTCGATTTCGATTCTGTCACATGTGACTCTACTGCTCTACTCCATGGCTCGAAACATAAACTTGAAAAGTGGCTTCACTTTTCCATAGCGGCGTGAAAACAGAAACTCTCTTTATATTTAGTCATTTTATTTAGACAGAGAGGAGAGAGGTGCAGAAGGAAGGTGTGCATTTTCAAATTCTTGCATTTTTTTCCTCTGATTTCGACTCCTGCAGCTTTAACTAAAAAACCCACAATGGACATAGGGTTAAAGTGATACTACACCTGACTCAACCCACTGCATGATGCAATGACAGCAAGAGCCATTCTGCAGCCTTTGTTGTTGTGTCACTGACGTCTTTTAAGACATTTTCAGATTTCATATTCAAAACGACAAACAAATTAACCGACCGATGCAGTGGTTTTAAGAGGCAAAACCACTGTCCTCGTGTGAGTCCAGTGGTTCAGAACTGAGCAATATTACGGCTTCATGAATGAGGTTTGTCAGAGTCTGACTGGAGGACAGGTGAACTGACCTCCTCTGATTAGAGGCGGTAACACTGATTTTTTTACACAAATTTCATGGCGTAGAGTTATACTAACACAATACTAAAAGTACGACTCCACATCATCATCATGGTGGGAAGGATCAAGAAGATTTATTTTTACATATTTGTCTATTTGTGTGTATTATCACTAGAACTGACGTGTTTCATCACAGTTGGGTCATGTGGCCCTGTTTCCAGCTCAAAAACATACGTATATTAGGGTTTAGTAAATGCAGAAAATGAATTTTCCTACTGGGGAAATAAAGGTGAATATTACTTTACTTTAGAAGAAATGTTCACACACTGAACATGTTCAAATAGTACAAGTACAAAACAGCAAAAGGAAATGTGTGGTCTGAATTGGTCAAACAAAGGTGGGGGAGACATTCTCTTCTTTTCTTTTTTTTGCTTTCATGCCTGGTCATTTCCATATGTCCCCTTTGCTCTCCTACCCATCCATCACATTTCACTCTGGGCAAGACAGCTGTCTGGGACTGGAGCATATTCACAGTTCAGCAGTCCATCAAATTGCACCAAATACAGTAATTCTTCAGTCAAGCTGTGGGTGGAGGGGCGGGGGGCCACAAGTGTCAAGGAGGCAGAGTCGCGTTGGCGATCCCTGCCAATCTTAACCCTTTGGATGTTTTTACATCTTGGCTCACAGCATGGTCACTTGGCATTCAGTGTGTCAGACCTATAAAAGAGGCAGACATTTCTCATTTTCAATGTGCCAAAGTTGTTGGAATGCACTGACTTCGGAGGCAGACTACTACAGCTAGATAAAGGCACATGAATGTATAGTAAAATTTAAAAAAAATGCCTTTTAAATTAACACTAAAAAACAAATAAATAAGACAATCATTTTAAAATAACTAAACTTATTTATCAGATAACTAATAGTTGTCAGATAACTAATAGTTAATCCTATCCCCTCACTGCCTGCTTCTTCCTAGCTGAGTGCGAGAGCAAGAGTGTTACCTTGTTGTGGAAAACCGGCCATGAAAAGTGCATTATTCCTGGCTTCATTGCACCAAATCACTGCACTGGAAAAAAAAATGTTGCAGACCAGTGGATGGATTTTATTTTTGGGGACTTGACCTGTCCTGAGTCTCTCTTTCCAGGAGTGTACCACTTCTTCAACGCCAGACTGCAAACAAAATCGAGGTTTCAAGTTCCATTTGAAGGAAGCTACACCATTATAACACTTCATTATAACACCACTCCATTTCTGCCAAAGTCTGATCCCAGGATGCCTAGTGGATTGATCTGTGTTGTGATGAATAGTTATGTTGACCTACCAGTAAAATCTAAGCATTTGTGGCAGGGACAGAAAGAAAAAGTTGAAATCAAATCAAATCAACTCCAAGTCTTGAATAGAAATCAGAAATAGCTGGGAAATTAAAATTAAAGCTCAAAACAATGATTAGTAAATTATCTTTAACCTGTATTACACTGAAAACAGTACAACACAACATTATTTGACATTTTACCTTGTGAAACATTTATTTCAATTCTTCTTATTATTTATTTCAACTTTCCAGACGTTCATGGACTGAAGACACCGACTGATTAAGTGTTTCAAGTTCATCTTGTCTCATTCTTCCTGTAAACAAGTCTTAAGGTGTTCAACAATACGGGGTCTTCGTTGTCACATTTTGTGTTTCAAGATGCTCCACACATTCTCTATTGGGTCCAGTGTGGACCGCATCAGACCAGTCCAGAACCCACACCCTCTTCTTCCTCATCTAGGTCTTTGTAATGTGGCTCAATGTGGTTTTATATTGCCGTGTTGAAATATTCATGGATGTCTCTGGAAAAGTTGTCATCTTGATGCAGCATGTGTTGATCCAGAATCTCAAAAGTGTACTTTTCAGCATTAACAGTGCATCACAGAAGTGACAATGACCTTTGACCTTTGCACTGACACAACCCCAGACCACGATAGATCCTGGTTTCTGGACTTGTTGTTACTAACAGTGTGGATGGTCATTTTAGTCTTTGGTCCAGACCACACAGTGTCCATTTCTACCCAAAAAGACCTGGATACTGATTGTTTTGAGCACAGTCCATGTTTCCACTGAGTGATGGTCCATCCCAGATGCCTCCGAGTCCAGAGAAGTCCACTACGCTTCTGGACACAGTTCACATAAGGCTCATGATTCCAATCACCTGTTCACATCCTTGTTTCAAATCACATTATTTCATTATTTTAACTCATTATTAGTCCTAAATTGCTCCTGTTTCAACTTTTTCTTGAATGTGTTTCATCCTGAATGTGATGAATGGATGTATATTAACAAATGAAATGAAGTCAACCAGACAAAACATGAAATATGTTATGTGAAATGTTGTGTTCATACTGTCTACAGTACAATCAAATAGAAGAGTAAGTAAAGAGCAAGTACATTGCTCACTGCATTCCTAATTTGCATTTTCCATACCATTTTGTCTGATTTGGGATTGTAGATACAGATGATGGGGACAAAGGCAAAGTATGTCACTGCTTCAGATGTATTCAGCCATGGAGGAAGGCTTGATCGGTCTGCATTCTTGGTGGGCCACACAGAACAGCTTTCATAGGTTACACTCTGCCACTAAGGAAAAATATAGACAACGCAAAATGAATTCACCAGCAGGACATTCTTCCTTGCATTGGATTGCTCATAAAAGCAAAAGCATTGCTTTTTTTCCCCAGCTATTAGATACTTGGACCACCGCTATTACCTAAAAGACAATGGTCCTGCAGAAACATATTCCAAATGTCACTTTAAAACATGAGGTACAACTATTTCATTTCCTCTGAATATAGCTGTAAAGGCGTGAGAGGTTTATTGTGCTGAGCACTATTTTCCCCTTTCTTTTCCGTATGAGAGGTTTATGACTTTTTGGAAAAGGCTCGAATTTGAATGGGTCTTTGTTCTCTCTGGGGCATGTTGATTCTTCACTTGAGAGTGCCTTGTTAACCCACTCAGCAGGCACACAAGTGCACTTTATTTAATGCATGGAGGTGGCACCTAGCCAGCTGCAGCACATTTTTATATTATGGCAGGCTTCACTCAAATCCCTTCCATTAGAGGCTGGCAGCTTCAAATCCAGCCTTCACTCATTATGTCGTGATCAAACCGTGGTGATCTCCCTTACTGCGGTGTGTCTCTGTTAACTCTCCCACTACAATAGATTAAAGCATTCTCATGAATGCAAATGAAAAGCAAATTATAAGATGGATGAAAACAGCCTCTCTTCCTTTCCCCACCTGCATCGTCACCTAATCCTGCTGTAATCGTTTACTTGCCCTGGTTAGCCTGGGAGTTACGCTGTTGGTGGCAGTAGCTCCTGGTAGGTTCTCTGAAGATAAATTGGTTCCAGCTTAGGGGCCAGGCATTTCATAGACCTCAATGGATGGACTTCAGTGGGAAAGAATGGCCTATAGATACACCAGTGGACAAAGCAAAGCTTACAGGTGAGCAACAGCTGGTGGAGAATTTACTCATCAGACTTGTCAGGCCCAACCAAAAGACACAACGTAAGGCCGTTACCATGTTGTGGGCACCTACAGGGATTGGTGATAGTCTGATACATGACCAGCCACGTGGCAAGCTAAGGTGGAGGCACAGCAGCTTGACTCCTGGCTTTGAAAAATGGCTACTGTGATGTGGAATGATGTGGAACGAGGCTGTAGGACAGAAGCTGGAGGTTGTCCACAGTGAGATGCAAACATTGACGTTTAACTGTGCTTTTTTTGTTTGTTTTATTTTGTCTGACAATGGAAAATTAGACAAAATGCAGGCAGAGATCACAGAGGAGGTTTAAAATAGGGATGGGTGATATGGCAAAAAATATGATGACAATATTTTTTTCCCATATTGATCCATATCCATATTTATCACGATATATAATTTGATTATGCTGGTGAGAAGAGTAACCTGGTAATGCCTGAAAGTTGAAGAAAGATAGTTAATTGGCTAAACTTTAGAATATCAGGGTTTTCACTCCTATTATGAGGCTTAGGTGCAGCACCCAAGCCATTTTGGGCACCACCCAAATTAAATGAATGTAAAAACTAACTCATTGACTTTTCCCACATCTAATGGTTACCTTTAGCTAATTTTGTTTTTAACTTTTTCGGTGTTAATGATTTTTTATCTGCTCTTGGTTTTCCAAGCACAAATGGTAATAATAATAATAATAATAATGATAATAATGGCGGTAATAATAATTGTCTAAAATGATGTGAAATACTTTTAATTGAAAAACCCGTTCATGTAAGGAAAATACTAGAACCCAGACCTAAGCCTTATGGAAACCTAGAGAAAACCCTGGAATATTAAAATCAGGGAGCATCGTCATGATTTACTTGCCAAATGCTTCACAGGTGTCACATTTCTTTCTTCTGTGTGAATGGCTGTCTATCCATATCCAGTGAAAATGTCCAAAGCTTATCAAGACATAAGTTAAATCAACATTACTTTTATCGTGACCCTGTTCTAAGATTGTTTTCGTGCTTAGCCCATTTTTTTTCCTTTTGAGCTTCGACATACTCAAATATAATACCTGCAAATTATCTGAAATTTTTCAATGACAAACAGGATGGCACTATTTGTGATGTGTGTATGGTGCTCACACATGTTTTTTGGCAGAATAGGTAGCAGTTGTTTATTATTTTTCTGAATGATGATTATGAGACTGAGACTGGTCTGTATGGAGGTTGCAGATTTCTCTTAAGGACTAGAAGAATGAAGAACTGAGGAATTACATCTCTGGTTGAGGAACCGCTGTCCTTTTGCACCAAAACACAGAGGGAGAGGTTGAAGTGTCTCATCCATGTAATCAGACTGGCTTACACCAGATATATTCCAGTTGGAAGGAGACCCTCAGTGTGACAAAATAATCTTTTGGGATTAGATGACTTCAGGGATCCAAATGGTTTTACAGCATCCTAAAAAGTCTTGGGGAAAATGTACCCAAAGAAGAGACCCGATTTGACGGAGCCAGCACCCAATCAGACCTGAAGACAATTAGATCTAGTCCTCAAACAGTTAATCAAACAAATATATAATATAACTATAACTCCAAAGACGAGTCACTCTGTAAACCTTTCTGACAGAAGATAATTCTTTTATAATGTCTGAATCAAATTCAAAAGAAAACTGTAATTTTCTTCTTTACGCTATTGATTTCTCAGATTATTTTCTTCAGTGGAAAATAGCAGCTAATACTGCTCAGAACTCATGCAGTCCTCTAGGATCACCCGAGAGATGCTGGATAACACCACTGAGAAAAGGAAGTGTTTTGCCTCAGAACATGGAATTGTTCATAGTAATGACCTTTGATAAAATTGTTAGGAAAAGAAATATTACCATTTCTATTATTATATTAGTCATATAAATGTAAAAAAACAACCCCCAAAACATTAAAAAGTACAAAAGAGTTCAAAATAATTAAACAAAGTGTGATCGTCTACAGCTCAGATCAACCTGGAAAAGCCAGTGAGAAAAAAATCCATTTTAAGTCGAGATGTGAAAGTGTCCAGTGAGGTGGATGACCTGATCTGCAGAGGGACACTTTCCACAGATCTGCCACTGAGACAGCCCTAAGAGCAAACCTAGTTCTCAGAACAACCAAGAGCTGCTGGTCAATGGACCATAAGTGTACGGCACTCGACCTATGTCTCCAGAAGGTCACTAGATGATTCAGCAACTTTAATACAAACAATACAATTTTCAACTTTATTCAGGATTGAAGTGCCCGCATCAGTATTTTCAAATGTGCTATATAAATAAAGTTGTCCTGCTTGGCATAAATCTAATATTAAGACATGTATTTATCTATAGTCTTTAACCAACAATTTAATTACTAAGAACTAAAGAAGCTGAGAAGAGAAAGTGACATCAATCGTGAGCAAAATCAGCATTTCACAGCATAAACTTCCAATTATTGTTTCAACACCAGCCAAGGCAAGGTGTTGAATTTCTTAATGGGAGATGAGACGCTACTTGTCATGCAAAGAAACAAAACAAGAGACAGCAGTCTGGACAATGAATACAGATTACATCTGAAATATTAGCACAGTTAATTAACTCCAAATCATGGTCGGGTAAACAGTACTGCAGGTTTGGAATAGCAGCCTGAGGTTTGGAATAGCAACACTCACTTTGAATGAATGTGTCAAACTGACAGTAATTTCCTACCATTTCAAATTTAATGGAAACATCTGAAACTGGCACCAAGAGTGACAAGAATTCTAAGTCACTTTGAGGAAAAAAAAAAAGGAGATCATTGTGGAAAATGAAACGCCAACACAAACAGTGTAACACCGCCTGAGACACATGCTGCAACATTTCTCCAAATGCTTTCATAGTGAGTCTCCTTTCCTGCAGGTAACAGACACTCACAGCACTGGAAGTTCTAGTGAACAGCATTTAAAGACATGAAAAAGATGAGGAAACACTTATTGGGCAGTGGATTCATTCCCTGCAATGTATTATTAATGCTGCCTTTTTGCCTGAGGGGTAAATGTTTCTTTTCCAGTGCCACACATCCACTTTAGGAAATCAATCATTCCGCTCACTAATGGCAGATCATCTATTCAAAGCCTCTATCCCTGAGCTTTTGAACTCTGATCGAAAACTGCAGATTAAAAGAGAAGAGCATTGACAGATGTTTAAACCTTTTGTTTTCCTGCGATACAGACCAGGGTCTAATGAGGAACACTAAATTGCATAACTTCAATACAGTTTAACACTAGTACTGCTAAGAGTCACTATACACCAAAAACTGCCAATGGGTGAACTGTACTCATGTGTCTGGCCACTGCATTTTTAGTACACAAAAATGTACTCATGTGTTATTGTATTAAGGGAATTTAAGTCTATTTTAAAGGATCGATAAAATAGTCTTGGTCAATGTGATTGCTTCTAATTTGCACTGGAATAATTTTGAACTTGTCTTTTATTAATAATCTTGATCTTCTTTTTCGTATATAACTAGAGATTATATTTATTCATTTGTAATGTATGAACATGTTTTGTTTGTCTTGTCTTTATTGTTTTAACAGTGTCTCTGCTGCTCTCTTAACCAGGTCACTCTTGGAAAAGAGATTTTTAATCTCAATGGGGATTTCATCAGGTTAAATAAAGGATATATATGAATAAAGGACATATATATATATTTAAGGCATTCTCTACACAAAGGAGTCTCTCATGTCATAACATGAGTTTGTTTAGTCATTCCTGTGTTTTTAGTCATCTGGTTTTAGAATTAAAGTAAAAAACACTAATGAGTTTAAAATGACACTGAAAATGGGTATTAAACCATGTAAAAATAAATACATATATGTATGTATGTATATATATACAATTTTAGGAATAGTCAAAATCTGGGGAGCTTGAATATTTTATTAAAACAAAGTAATGCATAATTGAAAAACAGCCTGGGGGTAAATTTTACCCTTTGGGCAGGTCAAGTGTAAAACAATTTGTCAGCAACAATAACCAGATCTTATCCAACCAAATGTCTGCATTATCTTCTGAGCCCTAAAGGTGCTTACAGACTGTGAGAATCCAGAGTCTCATGAGTTTATTGTAGTCGCACTGTGCAACATGGATCTAGTAAACCTGAGTATGACACATACAGAATAAAATGTCATGAATAAAATGTCATCAGCCAACATTGTCTATCTACACTACTATAGTGGTGAACAATGAAGCTAAGCTAATGATCGCACTGTAATAAAGTTGATGGGAAGAAGGAGAATGTGGAATGAAAGAAAACTTGAGGTTAGTATTTTTAGTAACACAAACTTTCATGCCCCATTGATTAGTGTATCATTTCATGCTGCATTCCCATAATAATAATACATTTTTCATAGATAGTTTTACCAACATGGTTACTATTCTGTTGCTAGTAACTGATGGGGGTGGGGCTAAAAAAAACAAAAAAAACAAAAAAACAACCTCGAATATGATTGGTCAGGCCTGTTTCCGCTTACTACATCACAAGTAGGGGATTTTCTAATTGGCTTGTTTTGTCAGGAGGACATCTTGTGGTGGGGGCGCGAGAGGAGTTCATATTTTCACAGCTTTTATTTTACACTACAGAGTTTATATAAACCAAAAAGCCCAAACTGCATTTTCACAGTACAGGACCTTTAAGTGTACAATTTGACCATATTGCTTGAGGCCAGTTTAGACAAACTGTACCAAGCTGGTAAAGTTAAAAAAAAACACACCGAGTGCATCACCAATGATAAATAGAACATTGAAACTGATTTAAACCATGGCAACAAAAATTGTTCTGCTACATCAAAGGGCCATCACCGATCTCCTTTTTATGAATCATCACTTCCCTCACTAGAATCTCCTACATGCTGGTTAACTCTTTTCTATTATGACTCAAAGAGATGATTTTCATTTCAAACTGAAGCCACTTGTTACTGCACAGTCTAACTATAAAATGATCACCACTGTCTTTTTCTTCACTTTTTCCTTCTCTCAATAGATTTGATGTTTAAGTTGCCAAAGATTAATTAAACACTGAGTGAGTAATGCTCAATCAAATTATTATGTGTAGTAAAATGATGTATGTACATACTGGATATAATGCATCAAACCAGTTTTCAACCATTCGTCAAAGTAATTATTGTTTAAGTACATTAGGCACAATAAAAATGATATTCATTCAGTAAATTAGAGATGCCACCCAGATCTCTTTTCGCTCTTTCATCATCCTTTTACAATCACAGTTGATGCTTTTTAATTTGCTAATCAAGCATCATTACGTGTTTGTTGATCATTCATGAAATAACTCATTCAAATACATATTTCTCGACTGACTTTCATTCGCACTGTGTGGAGAATGTGATAAAGGCATTGCCGACAGGTAGCTGACCAATCAGAGAAGGACATGGATGTACAGTAGAAACATTGTCAACTCAAGATATAAAACAAAGGTAAGCAAAGGTAGCAAAGATTTCTGTTTTCTACCCATGTCCATGCTATAAGTAAAGTGCAGTTCTTGACACAGCTATTACCACTGTTGTCTGAGTCAGATACCACTAAGCATCTCAGTGACACTTCGATAAGTTTTCCCTACTGACACCTAAACCGCCTCTGCACAGGCAATCACAAGATCAGTTACTGGATTCCCAATCATTATGTATTAATCAGTAGGTTTTTGGAATACTTGGGCATGCATGGGTATCGC
>JAPQRN010003693.1:21106-49045 GCA_037367275.1 Coranthus polyacanthus | reverse complement strand
CTATTCTATGCGCCTTATAATGCGGTGCGCCATATATATGAAAACAGTTTTAAAATAGGCCATTCATTGAAGGTGCGCCTTATAATCCGATGGAGTGTGGAAAATATGGTAAGTACATTCAGAACTAGATTCTTCAATCTGCTGTGTTGAGCAATCTCTGTTCTCCAAGCTCGTATGATCAATAAATATATCCTGCGTAATCCATCCAGAGAGTGTCCTGAGTTTGTTCAGCATCTCCGGAGTTCTTCTCCCTAAACCTTACACACTGGAGCTGGAGGCACACTCTTACCAAATGTAAACTGAAGGGTGAAACATAGCTTTTTTTGAGCTTTCAACTGAACATCATGGTCTTCATCTTCACATTTAAAAACATGGTCAGCTGTCACGAGTATAATTCAGTTTTCATCACATCTTTATGAGCATGCATTTTAAAACATTAACATAAGTTATGAACGTTATGCAATACTGTTATAGTTTTGTTACTTCAACATAGTTCATGTCTGTAATATTTGCATTGGAGTAAAAAAAAACTTGTCTGATGTCTGATTACAAACTCTTCAGTTACATCGCTGTAATATATATATTTATCTGGTTACAAAATGAAGGATTGACTAGTGAAGAACGATATACGACCTCTAGGTAACTGGTGTTGTTTTCTTAATTTTCATAGCAATCAAACTTTTAAAATCCAGGGTTGAGGACTACTTTATGTGAGAGCCCGTCCACTGAACACTGGTGCCTTTTTTGTAAGGTTTTGGTGATTCTGACAGTCTGATGTGAAAAAAATACTCAGTGGCTGCAGTCAACGATGTTTAGAGACACGATGACACCCAACAAAAGGCTGCCAAACACACTGCCTGTTTGCTACCCACAAAGCACTGGAGGTCATAAACAGCAATTTAAACAATTGGACAAATTAGGCAGTTAAAATTGAAGAGGTCTGTTGTTTGCGAAAGAACAAGAGGCGGTTCTTCAGGGCTGCCGGACCATGCGTGGTTTGGGTCGCACAGGGCAACATCTGCTCAGCAGGCGTATGACCTCAGTGTTGTCCACACTCCTTTCTGCTTCAGTCATGGCAGCTCACAAGCAGTTGGCTGTATGTTATCCGTACCCTTCTTTGGCTGGTATCTGCCCATGACGTAGGGCTTCTGGGTAGAACAAGATTTAGTTTGGTACTCACTGAAGACAGCTGCCCTCATTCCTTCTGTTGCCTTACATTAAGCATCTGTCTTACATTTCATCATGTAGTGCCTCAATGGATTATTTCATTGGTGTACAAGGTGGAAGTGATTAGCGTAAAATACTTCTGTGCTTTGCACATGAATGGTCCACTGTACTTCAGACTTCTCAATTGCATCAGTATGGGACTCAACCAAGCTTATCAAGAATTACAACCAATGAAATCTGCCATCGGTAATAAATTATACATAATAAAACTTGCTCTACAATGACAACTACTATGTTCCCCGAGGTGAATCACTACTGTTTTCTCTTAAGGTTGAATCATAGTATTGACTTTCACATGTAATAAAAACGCTGAAGCCTGCGATGTTACAATAGGATGCAACAGTTGAAGTATTTACAGTTCTTGTTTCTGTGCACATTTATACTTTATCTAGGTCTTGGGTCAATGCATTGAAACTAAAGAGGTGAGGCAAAAAAGACACACAGAAAAACATCTATTTTTGGATCAAAGGAAGCAAAACAATAAGAGGCCCCATCTGGACTGAAGTGAACTTTATATACAGCTTTCCTAGTTTGGTCTTCCACAGGGGACCAAAGAACAACACCTATCAGTGAAGCAAGGTCAGTGATAAAAGGAACTAATACTGTTCAGCAAGGTTATTTATAACTTAGCTGTGACCAGCACAAAGGGTTATGGGAAAAATCTTTTCTTATTTTGCCTTCACGGGCTTGTAATACCCCACTCCATAATCATAAGATCTAATGATGATTATGTGATGCATCGTGTTCAAGTGCAATTTCCCATAAAAACATTATAATATCCATTAGTATTGAATGTCTTATATTTTTTATAGTTATGCATGTATGAAATCTCTACATTCTTAGATTTCTTTACTGGACTTTTTCTATTAAACGATCTTTGTTGACTGACATTTTATCTACTCTATTCTAAACTGCTTTCAGTCACTCCTCATCAACCAACAATTTCAACTGTTTAACTGGATAATAATTTAAATGTTATGTACGGGATGATTTACAGTGAGCCGATCATAATGGCAAAATAAAGCCTGATAGAGGGGTCATGAGTCACTGAAGTCAGGACAGGTCATGACCGATTATTGGATCTGATATTCACATTTTTACAATTATCAGTATTGGTAGTATTGGTTGCTTTAGCTCTGAAGCAGCCACCTCAATCAGTCTGTAGTCTCCACTCTGTGTATTTAAATGTATTAAAACTGACAATATTGAGTTGAATTTTTATTAAATTGTACAGTCAGGTTGAAAGCATTTTAACAATGTTTTATGTTTGAGCGTCTCTAAAAGTTAACACCAAGACACCAAGGGGTTTATCTCGCTGTAATGACTGGCTTGCTATACATTATCTCACTTATGACATGGCTACATAATAAAGAAATCAATAATATGACAAGAAGTAATGATTTAAAAATGATTATATTGCTTTAGAAATGACCTCTGGAGTCATGTAATAATAATAAAGTCATGTAATAATAATTATTATGACCTGGCATTTCATTTACTCATCTCCAGTGTCAAAGAAGAT
Source organism: Coranthus polyacanthus (assembly GCA_037367275.1). NCBI lineage: Eukaryota > Metazoa > Chordata > Actinopteri > Kurtiformes > Apogonidae > Coranthus > Coranthus polyacanthus. The sequence goes on along the minus strand of JAPQRN010003693.1, from coordinate 46,296 downwards.
CACATCATCTCAGATGCCGTATCTTCTTTCTCTGCTTTCAGTGACACTTCAGGATCTTACATTGCACAAAACTATTCCATGTTTTTAACTGAAAGTTCACCTGCTGTTTACAGTTTCGCTCACGCCTTGACCAGCAGTTCAACTACTGTCACTGGGTAAAAGTCAACATTTCAGCTGCTTTTGTTACACTGGAGCTGTCAACTATTTTAGTGCTTTCAGTACTTTTTAGTGTAACTGAAGAGAGTGACCCTTCATAGCTTCATAATGACCTGAAAACACTAAACTTATTGCAGAAAGTGCTTGTGGAGATTGAAAAGAGACACTGCATCTGCCTCAAGTGGCGGCTCTATTTAATTTTAACTTCAAGCACGTTGATCAAATATTTTACATACAAAGAACTCAACTTTAATGACATTTACACTTTTGGCATCTTTCAAGTGTGATGCAAAGTATTAGTATTAGTAGTTTTATAAAATTCCACCTTTCTAGTTATGGATGCCATTGATATCCAGAAAAAAACTTGTGGGGCATGATGAAAGCACAGCTTGACTGTCCTTCAAAGTTGTTTTTTTACCAGAGGACAAAATATCCTGTTTACAAGTTGACCCATGCCAAACAAAAGGCACCTTAGCCACCTGAACCTCAGTAACAACCATTTGTCCAAATCTAAAAATACTCACAAAGATTCCAGATGAGCTACTGTCAAGTGGTGTTTACTGTACTGTCCACAAGTTTCACATGGCTTGGCAGTCAAGGCAGGGTACACACAACACTCCAAGGATAAATGAAGCTTGCCTATAAATTGCACTGCCCAAGACCAAATAGGGCTTTTCACTGCAGTTCATCTTGTATGGTATGAGATTGGGGTTGTTAATTAAAGTAGATCACGCGTTGCAGTGTTGTTCTGTTAGCTGTTTTTTTTTTCTAGTGAAAACAATCCATTTCTAGTTTGCTCCTCAACAAGTGAGGTAGCAGTGAACAGTGACTGGCAAAATATCAGCAACATTAAAAAAATATATATGAAGGGGCGATATTTTAGCAAAGTTAAGACACGACTGAACCTGATGTCAGCCAGTTATTCCATTCTTTTCCTCCTAACAGGTCAATTTGAAAATATTCTTAATTAACACCAAATGCAGGTCACTAGATGAGAAAAATCAACTCTGGAGGCACTTGTCCCATGTATCAATCCCTGTTTTCCTTTCCCAGGGCAAGAAACGCTCCAGTACAAGTGTCTGAATGTGTTACCATGATGGTAACCATGGCACTGTGAAAAGCCTCCTGTCCTGGCTTCTGGACTTGTGCCCTGCACCAGTCACTTTATCCATTACTGCCCAATGACAGTGGCCGTTTGCGCTTCTCTTATCCAGAATCAGCCAATCACAGACAACAGGGAATACTTTGCTTTTGCCAAAATGTTGCCCACTCCACCAGTTTTATCTGTGTGCAGCAAAAATCAACATAGACCCTGTGATGGGGATGGGATATGTTCAGGAGATGTTCTGATGGAGAGTGTGTTTATATGTGCACGTGAGTGTGTGTGCGTGTTTGAACGTGCACTTGGGTGTGTTATGCATTTATTATACATTGTCTTTTTTGGCAAAGCATGTGCTGCTGAGCACACAGATGTTTCTTTCAGAGGCGGGTATCAGTAGAGACGAGCTGAGAAAAGGAAGGGAGCCAAGTGTATGTCCTTGAGGCACATTGAGTGAGTGGCGCCTCGTTGTCCCCTAAATAAGATTACGGCATTTACTCGCCCCCTGCTCTTCCTCTCAGAGTGCAACACAATAAATAAAAGAGGTGGGTGTGTTTTCTTTCTTGGCAAAAAAACCCAGTTTCATTACGTTGGCAGTTTCTTTTCAAAAGCAACTCACTCCCCCATACATAGTTTACATGGGCCACAGCAGTGAATGAAAGGGAAATTTATCTCTGAGAGAATATTGCTGATAATTTTTCCTTTTTATGTAGATGAAAGCCCTTGTAAAGCCTGGTAGACTCAAATGATGATCACAGAATGAGAATGTAGAGATAGCAGTTGGCTTAATTTGTTATGCCTATTGGCAGGAGCTGGGTTGAGGAGAGGGTCAGCTGCAGGATTTGCATCCATGTTGGCGTTTCTTTAGGCTAATCTATATGTTGTGTGTTACATTGGCATTGGCTACAAAGCGGAGCAGCTTACCCAGTCTCAAGTAACAATCTGCTGTCAGGTATTTAAATAACAAAATATACAGCTATACGTTTAAAGCTGAATTATCCAAGTTTGTTATATAATGAATGTTATTGGCTCCTTTTGGCTCACACCATACACTGTATATATAAGATGCTTCCTGCTGTTGATGAAAAAGTAAAGTCAAAGTATTGTGGTTTCCATGTTGCTTCTGCGATGCGCTTTGGAGCCAGAGTCTGTGCAGTTTGTGACACTTCAGATAATCAATTAAAAACAAACCAATCAGAGAGCTGACAACTTGAACCCAAAGCCTAATGAAATCGACCCAAAAAGACCAAAATCACCTTCGGGCAAAATTTATTGGACGTGTGCTTTGAATTTTTTTAGTTTGGCCGATGTCCCATTGATTAACGTTCAGGTTTAATGACCTATACTGCATCCAGCCACCAGGGGGATTTGTGTTGTCCATGTTCAGTCTATGGTTTTCTTTGGGTGTCATATTGTTATCCACTGCATTATCGAGTGAATCTGGTCCATGACCGACTGAGGCTTCGAGTCCTCACAGACCACTGAAATGTATCCACGTTCTTTTTGTAGTGTTTTCTTTGGTACTCGACCACATCATGTCAAACTGAATTATCGTTTTTCTATACTGAGTCAGCAGGCTGCCTGTTTCAGCCCATTAAATCCACTACATTAGTGTCATGTCTCATACTTAAAAGTGATTTGAAGACTAACAAAGGCAGGATTTCACGTCTGAGGTCAACTGGCTGGCCCTTCGTATCCCTCCAGGGCTGATGAGGGTTTATGATGGCGCAGCCTTGAGGTGGACGCTGTCAGGGAGCCTTGGTGATTCCACGGTGTGTTAGACTCACTGAAGCTGTTCTTTGTGAACCAGACAAGTGCAACCATTTCTTTACTTCCTCTGTGAGAAAAAAATGGAGAGCACATTTAGGTCGAAGCAGAGAGTCTGATTTATCAATTGTTACATTAAGAAAAAAAAAACCAAACCAAGCTGAAATGTAGCCAGATTAAATGGTTTTATTGTGTTCTTTACTTGAAAGTATCAAATATGGATATCATGGTCAGATGTGTACACTTCTACATCACTGGATCAAGGTGCAAAGGAAAACAAAAGGTTGTTAAGTTGCTCTTCAAACTTTCTTTTAAGTTACATCTGATGGTGTGTGTATTTTAATTCCTTAAGAAAGGTGAGTTGATCATCTGCAACCGAACCGAACCCGTCGACACATCATTTTTTCCTCATGCTTCTCTTCCCCACTGAATAAGAAAGCCTTTTGTGATAATGCTGTCATTAATGTGACAGAAGAAAAGTTCATTTCAGGGATTACACATTTGGCACATTAAACAGGAACATTAGCATCAATAGATTTCAAGAATGCAGTAACAATCATTAGAGGGAAAATTGGATTGTCCCTCTTTGGTCCTTGTCCATCCAGAAAGTCCATTCCCAGAAGTCGACTATCGCCCCTCCTTTCGAGTGTCTCTGGGAGTCATTAGGTAGCCAGGCTACAGCCTTTCACAAGGCCCTCACTGTCCGTGAGGCTGCAGAGTCGGGATAACTCAATTTGCTTCTTCTCACCAACTCTTTCTGTCTTTTGGACTTTTTTGGCTGCGCAAATGCAGAAATGTAAAATGAGGTGAACCTGAAAGAATTTGTTGTTTGCTCTGTTTTGGTGGTCGTAAATCCTGTCCCTGGCAGTTGTACGCTCACATCAGTAGCAGATCTACAACATTCTCTCACAAGCCAAAGGCACAATAGCCATAACACATTTTTACTCTCACGCCTTAAAATGCATTTCTGTCAGAGAGCCACAAGGAAACACAAATTCATTTTTGCTGAGATGCTCTTCAAAATCCTGTGACCTCCGGCTGCATCATGTGCTGTTGTCAGGACATAACATCTAATCTCAGGGTGTGTTTCCTCTTTGTGTTCCCCAGGCGGAGTTCTCAGAGATCAACCTGGCTGCCTATGTCAACTCAGGGTGTATGGTGGACATGCAGGTCACCAAAGGTGGCACTAAAGTGGTCAGGTAAGACGCTCAGGGCAGACAGACGACTCAAGTCCTATTGAGCATGTGCCCACGTAATCTGTAAAATGCCTCAGTGAGCTTACACAAAGACTCCAGTTCTTTTCTCTCAGCAGCTTTGAGCGTGACTGTGTGTGTTTGTAACATCACTTGCACTCAGAGGAATCAAGGCCGTAATGTGATTATGCCAGTGGGAAAAAGAAAGAGTGCTTATTCATTTTTAACCCAGATACTGTAGGGAACGTATGAGATAACATCGAAGAAGGCGCATGTAGCACAAGTGGTCCAACATGTGAAGTGGGATATTTAAATAGGCTGTTTTGTTGTGTGAAGTTGAACAGAATTTAGACTTTAACCACTAAATTAGTTTTGGCAGTATGGTTTCATTGTGCTTGTCCATCTCTCATCTTGTTGTGTTTTGGGTCTTTTGATTACGTTTCATCAGTCCTCTTCTTCTACTCCTTACTGTTTTCTACCTGTTTTTTTCTACCTTGAAACTTTTAACTAGGCAATTGATGTGTAATTCCAAGATTTGAGAAAGAGTTTAACATTTATTTTTATTGTGTATCTGGAGTTTTTCCAGCAACACAGTTGAATTTATTATATTTTTTCAAAGGGAGAATAACAGTCTAGTCGTGTCATTGTTACTGAACCGTGCAGCGAATCACCTCAATAATTCTCAGAAATGCACACCTTTTTATTCACCAATACTTGCAAAACACCAGTCTGTTTTAGCTTGTCCTGTGTGATTATTGCATTCTCCCCCAGCCAGCTCTCCACTCCCTGCATGGTATCACAGCCGTGGTGAGTCTGGTGCTTTTCAGTCTTATCTGCAAACAATCAATAGTCCACTGCTTCTTGTTATCCAGGCTCCTAGCTTCTGCATCATGATTGGCTGATTAGGTCAGCTAACTGAGGGCACGCCATCCAGTGTCAGCCCACCAGGTCTCACCCTGTTTCACAGCCTTCTTGGGGAATAATCAGCTAATCTGTGTGTTGACCTTGGCTCTGTACAATTTTGTGAAATAACTTTCTTATCAGTGTTGAAAGTAGCATTTGTACCGGAAATGGCCTGACCATGCAGCACAGTGTGAAATCAAGTGAGCATAATCACGTACTAGCAGTGACTGGACTAGTAATATGTCTGAATATACAATGCAACCTGTTGTCAGAACTGACACTGAGGTGATTATGTGGTTTAAATATTTTTTGGTGATATTTTCGTAATGACAGAAGTCAAATTGGATGCAGATGGTCTGACTGCTGCCATGTGCACAAACACTAACATTCATTTCCAAAGCGTTCAGCGGTTTAGTTCGTCATTTATGACTCTGTGCTTGACTATGAATTGTACAATGGTTGTTTCAGAATAACAGTGCGATTGCTTGATGACTAATAAACCACTATGGTTAGTGGTGAGAATACACTGTAACTGGAAATTTGCAAGTATTTCCCTCTGCAGCCATGCTGACTGCCATGTGTCCTTATCATAGATTAAGGCGATAGAAAGCTAATTACTTATTTGATCGCACTCTGTTTCATTCAGCAATGCTTTAATACTTCCACAGATGGATAGAGGACAGACAAAACACAAAATTCCCAAGCACAAACTAAAGCCCTTCTGTCTGATTACATCTTTCCGTGTCTCCTTGTGTGCGTGTGCTCAACGGAGGGTTGCACACATGCAAAGGAGCACGTTTCTACTGTATATTTAAAGCAGGCTCTTTCTTTTCCGTGTGTCTTATGGCTTTTATATTCACAGCGCTGTGATCTCTGACCTCTGTCCTCAGGCATGCTCTCTGAACAGTCCATTGCTGCCTGAATGCATCAGCACACTTTCTCACACTTCTCTGTTTTCACAGTTGATTATGCAGTTAGATTTCTCTCACTTGTGTCATGTTCGCAATGCACTAGAAAAATATTGAATTTTGGTATAGTTGCGGACATTAAATGAGACAAAGAAAGAAGGAGGGCTTAAAATACAGCCAGGATTTTGTATTTCTGTAGTTCATTTGTTGCAGGCTGTTGTGTCCTGTTACAAGCAGATACCAGAGACACTTAACTTTGAACCCAGACAATTAGGACATTGATGGATGTAGAAAAGACAGTTCAGGTCATTTAAACAAAGTACATTGTGTGTCCTGACAATGTGACACTTTCAGCCCACAGAAGCACAGAAAAATCTCCCATACAAAAACTGCAACACTTTGGTGCTTTAAAGCTTTAAACTAAAAGCTAATATCAGTATGCTATAGCTAATGGCAATGCAAACACTGAAGATTATTAATGTCACAAACATTATGCGTCTCCGATTTTGTCTGTCAGTCCCTGTTACATTTAAAATTGTGTTATCTCATGAACAGCTTGACAGAATGTCTTAATATTTGGTGCAAATATTTACTTGGCCTCAAGGAATAACTGATTATTAACTGATTTTGGTGGCGAAAGGTCAAAGGCCAAGGTTTCTGTGACGTCGTTTGTCCTTTTGTATTGAATGCAATGCCTTAAAAAAAAAAATCTAATTTGGCTCAAACATTCACTTGGCCTCAAGGATGGACTGATTTTGGCGGCCAAAGGTGAAAGGTCAAGGTCACTTTTTTGACTATAAATATTAGTAATTGTGAGAACTGCATGAACAGATTGTGTTGCACGGATAGTGGATGCATTCTTGTTTCATTAACAATGGTTGTTAATGTGTTTTACTCAAATTCAAGCTCATATTGGATAAGTTGCGATCACTAAAGTCACTGATGTACATTGTCTTCACTGTGTAGTTTTCTTTACCAAATGCTGCTAGCGTAGCTCAAAAGTGGCCTTTGCCTACAGTTTTGCTGTCATTATGTGCAACGTGGCATGTACCGTACAGCAGAGCAAAACACCACAAGGTACAGTAGTTATGGCATGCTGTTCCCTGCTGCACTGCTGTAGTCAGCCCTTTGGCTTGTCTGCTTTCTCCTGCCAAAACCTCCAACGAACTGCTCAGCTCAAAGTGGGGACTCTGGTCTGGCTGAAAGACAAATTACAGCAGCCAAGTATGATAAGCCACAGAGCAGCGTTTCTCTGCGCCGCCATCCCTTTGCTTCTCCACAGCCCTCCCCCTGCGGTTAATAAAACCGGTGATTAATTAGTGGTGATTAACGTCAGGCGGAGGGTGTGTTAACTGTCGGTGATTGAGGACTTTATTGAGCATGCTTTACTGTCGCACTCTTTGGAAATACTTTTTGGTAGCAGCCTCACACAGATGCCTGAAAGTGGATGTAAAAATAAATTTGAGGTGGAGCTTTGTCACAAAACAGCAAACATCGAATTCAGTGAAAAGCATTAATGGCTCTTAGAGGGTCTTATTAACACTAGCTGCATGCCGAACCACGTGGACAGTGATGAAAAGCAAATTTCAACGAGACACACTTAATTCAGCCCATTTGAGGGATTTTTACGTCATAATATCTGTTTAACCTATTCAGTCGTCCATTAACCTACATTAATCTGCTTGTAAAGGTCTCTTGTTAAATATTGATGTATTTGTAGTTCTTCCTGAGAGGCTTTTGCTGTCATCACTGTTTCCCACAGAATTAGATTATATTCGTGGTGGTATCTGACTGTAATAAGGTTCTGACTGTAATTTTTCATTTTTCTTATATATTTTTTGTGACAGACCGAGGCAAGGAGGTGCTGAGCGAGTCAATGCGCCATCCACAGCTCGACAGTACGAATAGTTGTCGCTGACCATACCGGTTAGTTCTATGTGTATATGTGCGGAAATACAAAATCAATATGTGGCGGTCAGTGTTGAGATTGACCACTGAAAAAAACACACTAAAAATGCTAATGGATCGCCAAATATATCAGGCCAAGTGAAATCTGTGTGTGGGAAACACTGTAGTTGATAATGGCTATGTGGTCTTTTAGATAATTGCTTAGATGGACCTAACAGATTGCATTTGCAGACCTTTTTATTCCTTCTGTTTAATTTTCCTTCTATTTAATTTTCTGTCCTGGTCTCAAACAGGTTCACCCCTCTTTCCTTTCCAATCCCTGCAGCACACATAATGAGTCTTCCCTCCTTCGGTTACCTCAGGTGATGCTTTAACACTTAGACCGCACACCACAGGGACGATTTAGACACGCACACACAAAGACAAGCCTTAACTCCCCTTCCCCTTGGCCCCATTGAAAGTCCATTTTAATCAGTGAAGGAACTGTCTGCCTGGAGCAGCCTCAACACCTAATACCTCAGACAGGTTCATCTTGTTAGCAAATAGCAAATAAATCCCACTTACAGGCACACTAAGGTTCAGACATGGCTTTAGGAGGCTTGAGGGTGGTTTCCTTTAGGAGTGCCATGGCTGTAATGAAAGGTTCAGTGGCCCTGCTTTTGTAACATAGCCATGAATACAAATGGGCGTCATTAAATAGCAGTCACTTCCCCTTTGTCAGCGGGCATTTGGTGCTCTATCCCTCTTGCAGCACCTTTCCTCGTTACATTACGCCTCCTATGGGACTGTAAGCAACTAAACATTGTCTCATTTGTTTTGCTGGTGAAAGTGCTCATGTTACACTCCCTCCTTGTGACCTTCGCTGTTCTCAGTCTAGTGTCGAGATGAGCCCTGGAGTGAGATCTTGACTGGAGGTGATCCAGAACTCTGGCAGCTCTGACCGGGCCACCGCCCAGGTTCTGATCCACTGCCAGGTCGCTCTGGTGCCACTGGGCCTGGAGCCACAACCACATGGAGTCCTAGATCCAGGCCAGGGGACCGCAACATGATGCTTGGCTACAGGGATTCACTGTCCAAAGAGGGACAGGAGAGTTTGTCAGAGGATATACGTTTTATGCATAAAGTCAGAGATATAAATTGGACAAGACAAAAAGTGATTTATTTGAATAAAACAGAAAAGGTTAAAGATTCTTAAACTTAAAAGTTCGGTGGGAAAGATTGAGGAGGTTGTAATGGCAGAGATAGAATATATTATGTGTTTGTGTTTTCGTTACCTTAGATTGATCTGTTCATATCTACAGAGGGAGCAGGTCACCACCACGGACTCATTTACATAGTACCTCAAAATGGACGTCCTCTTTTTTTGCATTTTCTAACAGGTGGCATCCAGAACTGAGGTGCATTAGGCTTGTCTTTTACCTTTTTCACAGCCGCCGTAGGGGAGGGGGACATGAAGGGTGTTCAGCTGCAATCTGCAACTTCATTGCTCGATGCCCCTACATATCACACAATGAACCTTTAATACTCAACATCTCTGACTGGACGCGAGTTGTTATTGCTTCACCTGTGGACGATGTTCTTCCTTTTTTCTCTCCATCATTTGGTCAAATAGTTTTGTTTGAGCTCTTTCTCCACTGAGCCTCAGTCTACCCGTTAAAAAAAACAAATATGTGATTTTCTCACGATTTCTCAATAGTTTCTGTTGGATGATATTTATCATTTAACCAGAGGTTTTGAAGTCTTTCTTAGCAGAAGGTCAGTGTATTTTTAAGTATTCTAAGATCTTTGTTTAATGTTTGATGTGACTAAACATTTTGTTGTAGAAGTACATGAGCTGCAGCCATGATGTTGCAGTCCTTCCCACGTGTTAATGATTAATTGAACTGCAAACTCTCAAAGTCGCACAAGGCAAGAGCTTGATTTAAAATTAAAACAGCTGTGTTGGCCTAAAGGACAAGCTAGAACGCCTTAGCGGAGTCTTGACAATCACATTCCCTTTGGCACTTTTCTGTGGTCATGTCAAGGCATAAAACACTTAAAGGAATAGTTTTATATTTTAGAGCTATGTTTTTTTTTTCCTTTGTTTCCAAGAGATAAAGTGTATTAAATTATCAAAATGTTCATATATGTTTATTAGAAAACTAAAGCTAAGAACTCTGTCCACTGTAGTTCTTATAGATCTAGTAGTAACTGTTAAGATAACTAGTTTACATGCACCATCGTGTTTCATTGTTTTTTTTTTTTAGAGGGAGTGCATTGTGTATTTGATCTTGACAGATGGTGTGTTTATAGAGGAATAGTCACGTAATTCCACCAAATTCGAAAATTCCACCAAATTCCACAAAGTGTTCATTTCATAGTGCCCTTTATATACAGATTAAATACAAAAATATAGATTGTCTTCGGCTTTAGAGATGTTGGAAGGCAGGTTATTATTGTCTGACTGGTATAGATCTTCTCATCTCCACAAAAAGCAAACAGCCTATTTCCTAAAATGTAGAACTATTTTTAACACTGCATATGGGTATTTCAGTTAAACACGTATCTGCTTTATATTCGGGACACTACGCAGAGTCCTTGTTGCTAAGAGTCCTCGCAACAAAAAATCACAAACTTTGTTCTCTAAGGTGCATTTCCCTGCGATGACGGAGAGCCTGTTTGACACAATGCTTCATTGTGTGCGAGTGCTGAGCTGATCCTCGGTATGTACTGTTTGAAATTTGTGGCATTCCCGCAGAGTTCTGCACAGATTATCCTTATCAATGAGAGACAGACTGATGGGCGGAAGATAAGGACCTGTGCCAACCTTTGAGCCAGGCACTGAGCCGTTATGAGGACAAATGCTCCCTGCAACTCAAAGATCCCTGTGGAACCTATTAGAAGGTCAGAGATTCTGTAAGATAAATGCATATGGAGGAAAAAAATGGCAGCATATTGTCCTGGGTTTGAATAGTTTGCTACTTTCCGAAGGCTGCTGAAAACATCCTGTTGGCACTATACAACGTATTGTGTAATAGTCTTATACAATTGTCAGGCCTGCAGTGTATTCATGAGCAGATACATATAAAGTGTGATGTTCTTCTTCTTCTTCTGCTTGTTGTGTCTTTTAACAATTGGAAACAATATTTTGATAATATGTAAATTGTTTTAGTCATTTACAAGCAAAAATAATAAACTTTTGCTGGTAATAGCTTGTCAAATGTGATGATTTGATGCTTTTCTTCGTCATATCTGATAATATACTAGTACTTTTGAATGGCTGGTTGACTTGTTAAGAAGAACATCTGTTCATAACTTGCTCATTATACTTTTCAAGTTTTACGGGTGGGACATGATTCCACATGGATACATTCTCTCCTTTTGTCCTAATCTATAACCCTGCTATATCACTATCGGTGCCTGTATATTGCACCACTGATAACCCATTCAAAGGGCACATTAGCATATCGCCCGTGAAGTGATGACTATAGGACGCAGGCGATTCGGACCATAAAGCATAAATGTGCCACTTCATTGTAATCCACGACCCACAGGGAGCCTTGCATTGGCAGAACGAGTCTGAAAAAAGAGACGGAAAAACAAAGTTAATGGGTGACAAACCTCAGTAATGCTTTGCTGTTATAGGGCACTGCCTCCATTAATGGTAGCCCGGTGAAAGCCATCCCACTGAGCTGAATGACATCTGCAGCTGCCCTTTCTGTTATAATGAGGTAGCACTAAGGTGCAGTCTATCAGTTTTTATGCCTGCATGCATGAAGCACAGTCCAACAGTTACGAACAAAAGATTTGGGCTGATAACCGACTGCATTTTCAATATATCACACACAGGAAAATGTGACTAGAATAGTATTTCATTTCTTTGCTAATGCTTTGGGTTGATCATTCCTGAACGACCTGAAAAAAATCTTTCTTCTTTGTTGCAAAGGCTCCAATTAATCTACTTTGCTTGCTCTTGCTTGTATTTTAGCTTCCACTGAGCAGGTTTTTGACATGCAGTGATACGCAGGAGTTTCACATGAACCCAGGAGGATCAAACACACTGAGAGTTAACCTTTGTTAATGCTTCAAATCTGTCACTGCAACAGGACGCAAACAATTCCCTTTTGTTTACACATATCCTGGTTATGCTGGTTTCACATTCAGAATATTTTTTTTTGTATGCGAGATGTGTCAAAACATGCACGTGTCTTTGGTTCCTTAACATCTCAGCTGCTCTGTATTGTCTCCAGTTTTTGCAACAGTTTTTATATTTCTCACTTTATAACTTCTATGTACAGTGAAGACACACCTGTATAAATAATGAACAGATAATGATCAGAAACCTGAAAAGTATTCCAACTCTTAATGTTCCTCAAAACTGAGATAGGGGCTTCTGACACCAGTGTGTGATGTTTACATGCAAAAACTAAATCCTGAGACTGATAATGTGCTGATACTTTGTATGTTGTCACACTCAGCTCATGTTAGGTGCATACCTAAAGCAACAATTTACCATTTATCAGGATCATTTATCGTGAATGACTTGTGTTGAATGCAGCACCGTACTGTTTTCGGCTGGTGAGACAAGGTGTGGTGGCGCGTTAAACTTCCCCTACATGTTGGGTGTTGGTTGGAAACAGCAAAACAAATCAGCTCGTATTTTTTATCAGGAAATTGTTTCACATGAAACGCTGAGTCTAGTTTGGTTCTGAAGCTTCATCCAGTATAAATAACTTTGTCTTTGGTGTGTTGCCACGACCGCTGAGTGCAGCAGCAGGGAGGAACAGCTGTAAAGGCTCTGTCGCCAACACAAGATCACCGTTCAGCCATCCTGCCTGTCCTCCCTGTGCCATCTAACATAAGCAATACTTGAGGACCCAGAGCATGCTTGAGAGGCGAGCTGTAATTTCAGTGTACAGCCTCCTGTGTTTGCACCTGCATGCACAAATGCATGCATATTCTCTCATGCATTGTCCTTTTCTGCATTTGCACAGGATGAAAAGTAAAAGCATTGACTGTCCATTTCGGATCTTTTAGCTAACTGTTACGATTCAACAACTGTTTTATTGACTTCGAGCTCACTGATCAGCCTGATTTCCAGCCACAGCAGGCAGCGTATTCATTAAAAAAGGACCAGTCTGCACAGAGACAACGTTAGCGACTAGCTAGTGAACGTAGTGGAACATTTAGCTGCTAAAGAGACAGATATAGTCCTGCAAAAAACAATGGGGAATGAAAAACAAAACTGTTATATAAATGCAGTATATACTACATTATAAATGATGGGGATTAATGATTGCATAATATGTTTTTAACAGCTCACTTGCACTGCAGACTCTTGAACCGTTGAAGCTAATAAAAATCAAGAAGGGAGTGTGTTACCACGATCCAAAGAAGTACATTGAATAATCTGAAATATGTACTGTTGCACAATATTGGTATTGAAACAAATATTAATAGCCAAAAAAATGACTCCAGCCAAAGTGAAATTCCTACATTAATGTGACATGTAGGTTGGTTTAAAGGAGGCCTCCAGGTGCTTGATGGGTCGCTTGGCTCTGCTCCCAGAACAGTTTGTAAAGGAAGGATTAGGCTGTGTTAATTGGATAGATGGTCCAAAAAGATTAGGTGCTGCGAGGCGTGTTTCTTCACCCCTTCAGCCTGACACAGTCAGTGAATAATGGAGCCCTTGACTGTAAACACACGGCCCAGATACAGTGTGTTAATGTGCTGACAGAGCTGTCAGCCTGGGAGTGAGCGAGTGTGGTGGAGAAATGTGACTATGGCATGGTCGGGTTTGAGGTGTTCAACAGAAAAGGATAGAAACAGATCCTCTTTAACACAACAACATAAAAAACAAGTGTATATCTGTGCAGGAATAAGTGTACATGCACCTGTCTGTCTGAAACTGCTCTGAAATTTGATGATTAGAGCATTTTGAGTTGAGGAGCAAAATAAACAATTTTGGTGTCAAGCTGACTGGTCAACATGATGTCTCTCTTGCTGCAGGTCCTTCAAGCCCGACTTTGTCCTGATTCGCCAACACGCCTACAGCATGATCCCTGGAGAGGACTTCAGGAACCTCGTGATCGGCCTGCATTTTGGAGGCGTCCCGAGCATCAACTCTCTCTTCTCCATCTACAATTTCTGCAGCAAACCTTGGGTGGTAAGCAGTCTTTAGGGGCCCTCTTTGCTCCACTTTAACCCACACAAAGGCGTCGTGAGCCCCTCCCTCGGCGGCTGCCTCTGACTGATTTATTTGGGCTATTAAAGAAAGCTGTAACACCTGTCTCTGGAGCTGGTGGGGCAGAAGGCCTCCACAACCACACATTATTACTCAGTCTGTGACAAAACAAGATACAAGACTGTAGTGACAAGGGTGTGAATGCAGGAGCCCATAATACACAAAAATGCACAAAAATCTACACTCTTATTATAATGCCTCCATGACTTGGCTCATTCGCCACCTATTTTACAACACTGCTTTAAAAAAAAACAAGTTAGAGCTTGTGTCGTTTCCTTTTCTTTATTTATTATTATTTCTTTATTTATTTAAATACTTAATGAAACAGCAGGGACTTGAAAACTGCCCAACATAAGAAATATATTCAACATGTAGATGCCATTATCCATGTTAATTTTATATAATCAGTATTATGTTATCAGGGTCTGATAACACTGACACCAATGCATTTATATATAAAACACTGGCAACCAGTAGCTGCTGAGACGATGGCAAACGAATAAAGAATTTACAAAAGGCGAAAACACTGTGAGTTTAGTTGAGAGAACGTTGCAGCTGCAGCTAATTAAACATAATCATACAGTAACTGGATAATCTCAGTCACTTTCTCAATTTATAGATTGTTCAGTCCAGAAATGAATTAGAGAATGCCAGTCACAATTTCCTCAAACCCAAGGGAACGTCTACAAATTAAGAAATTCAAGAGGACTTCTGCGCCTCCTCTTGGCTGTTTGCAGGCTTTAGAACATGTAGCTCTTGATGGATGATAGACAGCTGTGATGACCAACTGCTGACAACACTCCATCGGATGCGTCTCCACTGCGAAGCGTCCGCGACAGAAGAACATATTACGACATATTCTGGCTTCACGTTGTCCATCTTTACGTACAGTCTATGTTTAGGACAGAGAGGAGAGTGTGTATTTCACCTGATTTCCGCCTTCTGTAGCTTTAAAAAAGGTTTAATTAATCATCTGTTGTCGCCCAAATTTTCCCCGTAAGGCCCCTTCATATCTGCTTTGAGATCTTTCCTTTATGTTTTTTTGTTACCGTTAAATAACTGCATTGCCCTTGTTGAAGCGGAGTTAGAAATGTTGTGCTGCAAACACAGTGTGCCTTGTGAAGCCTCTCCTGTCCTCTGTTACTTAAATGACATCTGACTGTCTTGTTTACTTCTGCAGTTTTCTCAGATGATTAAGCTCTACCACTCCCTCGGTCCTGAGAAATTCCCCCTGAATGAACAAACCTTCTACCCCAACCACACGCAGATGGTGAGTGCCTTGCAGATATTATTTTTCATTTAAACAGTACAGAGCAAAAAAAAAAAAAAAACACAACACACACACATGCACACAATAAAAACAGCACATACCACTTGTGGCCCGTTTTTCATTAAATCTTTATTATAAAAATATAAAACACAGAAATTAAGTCAAACATTTCTCTAACCCCTACAACGAAACACCCCCCACCCACACGTCAGGAATCAGTGTTTAAACACAGGCTGTACACAGCTTCCTTGATTGGATTTTTTTTTAAGGATCAAACTTGACCAAGTGTTTCTGTGCTAAGCAGACAGTATATTTACACAAACATGAACCACAGAAATAGTGACACAGATATGCCACAGATGGAGAAATCGACTCCTCGCCACAAGTCAAGATGGGACAAATACCTTTGAATTCTGTTTTACTAGAACTATGGAGGAGGACTGAAGCTATTTTGTTCAAAGTTGTGCAAATGACACAAAATGATAACACTAATATCAATTTTTTAGATTAATGTATCTTTTAAAGAGTATCAGATTGGAGCTAATCTCTGCCTCCCTCTGTTAATACATGATTTAAATGAGAATCTTAATATCCAAATGTTGTTTTCATAAGACAAATGCTAAGTAGAAGGCATTTTCTTTCTCTGAGGCAAATCTGTGTCTTTTTAATGGAATGGACTGAAGGTACTGCATTGGGAAAAATGAAAAAAAAAACAACAAAACAAGAACAGATGGAAACAGGTGAAATGAAGAAGAATGAATTTAGTGACAATATTGTTACTTTCATTCATATACAGTATATATTATATATATAATGTCCATTTCAAATAGTTAAATACAAAAAGATTGAATATACACTTACAAAATATCTTAATGTCAGAAACCTCTGTTTATACTGTACTTTCACTGGATTTGTAACAAGTACCAGTCGGGGGAACAATAATCAAGCTAAAAACAAAAAGAAAAAAAAGTACCATAATATTTAACTTCAGTGCTTCAACGATGCACCTGCAGATTCTGGTCCTTCATTGGTTGGCTGGTTTTACAGGCTATAATGATGGATGTGGTTGTATTATTATTATTTTATTTTTTTTTAAATCAAATATACCACATATCTACCCATGAGATAAATAAATGAATAACAGAGGTTTCAGCTGAGTTTAGCTTATGTTATATACAGCATAAAATATCACCATCTCTGCAGAAATGAGCGCTGCCCTGCATCTCTACTGTAACAGACATTTTATCACTTTTTCTGATCTTAATCTTTGCTCAGCTGAGTACAAACATTCAGATACTACCATCTATCAAGACATATGCTAACAGTAAAAACTGTGAACATAAATCAAGGAGTACTTCACTGTGCATTTTCCAAAGAAATGTCTTTTCAGCCAAAGTAATTACAGTTGGAGGGATGATTTTCAGAAAAGGTCATACCTCACATTGGCACTCAGTCTATACTGTCAAAAAGATCCTTGGCTGTGTTTTCTATTGCTGCAAGCTGGAAATTCGTAACATATAGTGATTTCTTTTAAATTGATTTAAATTCATCAGATACTTAATGACTTTTAGTTTTAAGAGTCTTTGCTTTTTGAAGTAACAATAGATAACAGTTTAACTGCTTCAGTACACAAAACGGCCATTATATTCAGTAGGTTATCTACAAGTTGTTGATTAATACCATTACTTAGCTGGATGCTGACATTTCTGTCTCCAAACGATCTCTTAGTAGCTAGCTTACTGACGATCTTACCTGCCAATTACAGAGCACTGTACAAAGACTTGTCTCTGAGATATGTTCTGCTTTTGTTGCATTTCACTCTGGTCACCATCACTGCAGAAGCCGTTCAAAGTCATGCACTTCTTATTGGCCCTTTAAATGTCTGTCTGTCAGTATGGTGCAAGGACTATGATTGAGTTGTGGTTTGGCAAAAGAAAATAACTGTTCAACTGGGTGAGCTGTACAACAAACCAAAAAAAGGTATTGTTTTTTTTTGTTTATCAGAAGTGCTACGAAACAGGCACTGTAATGGATTCGTTGTTTTCCTTTTTTTTTTTTTGCCCCTTTAAAGGGCGGTCACCCAGGCCAGTGAGCTTTAAGAGTCCTGTAATACTCTAAAATGTGATCAGGGATGGGACGGAGTCGGGAGGCGGCAGTGGGTTCGCGTTGGGTGCGTTCAGGTTCAGGGATCTGTGGCATTGATGGTAGTTTTGTCGCGGGCGGTCATGCCCCGGTACCAGCTGCAGTAGCCCTCCTTCTGCTGGATGCAGGCGTAGTGCCGGGACTGGTATCCGGGATAGCCGAAGTGGGACAGCATGTCCGTCCATAGGCACTCGTTCTTTGATGTCACGAAGCAGGGCAGGTAGTGGCAGGGCTTAATCTACAGAGACAGAGGTGAAACTAAAGATGTAGCCGTGAAGCAGGAAACAAAACTGTAATCTACAAACAAGTGTAGACTCACTGTGTTTTAGAATAATACGTGTGGATAAATAATCTCCCGCTCTTTCTCTCATATAACATGTGTTAAACCTCCACCCCACAGTTTCTTTGCTATTTTTTTCTTTCCTGGCATGTCTCTCCAGTATAATGATTTGGTGACCTTTTAGCAACATTCACTTAGCAAGAGTGAGGTGAGAAGATTGATACCATGTTCACGTCTGAACAGAAAATTTGAAGCTAGAGCCAAGAGGCAGTTAATTTAGCTTAGCATGAAGACATGAAAAGCAGATGGAAACAGCTATCCTGGCTCTGTCCAAAATGTGAAAAAATATACGCAGATAGAACCTTTAAATCACTCGTTAATATTCAACAACAGTGAGTCTGCAGTTGAGAAGTTTAAGAGTGGTTTAAGAGAAAGTAACTTGATTCACAGAAAAGAAGTGATCAAAGATTACACTATATGATTTTGATTTTTTTTTAAAAAGTGAACTTTGCACTTTGAATCACATTCTCAGCTTTTGTCATTCAGCGCAAATGATTAATAGATCAAGTATAAAAAGCTTTTTTACACTTGAATGTTTGTATTGATCAGCTTTTGAAGTACCTATGAGCACGTGTTACATTTTCAAACTAACCAAACTAACCAGTGGGCATATACTCCAGTGTGAAAGGTTTCAGGAAGATTAGCTTTCTTTTATACGTTTCTTAATGATTCAATTGGATTTCACTCAGCCCCGTTTTTCATGCGTCACACCTCCAGGTGCTCACACAAAAAGCAGCTTCAAGGATGAATATGACGGGAAGCTTTACATAACGAGCCACAGGGGTGATGAACGGAAACGCCGTGTTTTGTGACAGACGTGGGGAGTCATCAGCTGAAAAGCAGTTCAGGAAAGCGGTGAGAGCTTCACTTTTCTGATTTGAATGAGCCAGTAAATTCAATTAGGACGTCAGAGGGCACACTTTCCATTTTCAATGTTTTGTTATTCAAGGCATTGGAGTGTCCTACACGGTTCAGAGATGTTCACATAACTTCCTGGTTTGAGTGGTTTTAATGATCTATGGAGAATAATTTTCTAACTAGTGCAACATGCTTCCTGCGCTCTCGCACGGTAAATGATCATTTGTGAAGGAATGCAGAGAGCGGAGGAGTGCATTTAATAAGTGTGATGATGTTTATGCAGAGCTGTGCTTACTGACTCTCACACTGAAGTCACGGTTGATAGATGGCCTTCTCTGGATGCCTCTGGGCTGCTGCCATGCACACAGTAAACACAGTTTACAGTCGTTGGCTCGCAGTGGGAACAAATACGTCTCTTTGCTAATCCACTTATACTGATAGGGGCCAATGGTGTTAGCAGATGTCCAGGGCGCTGCTGTACAGTAGGACTGTTACAAGGCGGGTCAGCAGCTGCACAGCGGCAGGCTACGTGTCTGCGTCACATAAAACTGGGAATGAAGATGTGGACTGACTCCAGTGCTGTAATTTAATAACTCCCAATGATCCTGATTAAACTTGTTTTCTCTCTACTTCTGTCTCCTCTCTATACATCCATGATGTAAATTAGTGGAAATAAAGCTGGAACTCGTAGTTCATTCTTGATGAGCTAAGTCACTGCACAGCCATTCAACCACGAAGGTTATTTTAAGTGCTAGTAAATGATTTCTTCCTCTAAGTCTCGATTAGGTTGTCACATCGTCAAACAGTAGTTTTAATGATCCCGAATCTGTTTGATCCTTCACATACAGTTGCGCTGTGAACAGTAAATGTATTTAATTTCTCTTGTAAACATAATAAATACACCAGTGGGATTGTAGATGTGGTCAGCACTTGCAACAGTTTCATGTTACGTGTCAGACATTAAGAAAAGAGATAGCAGTTGGCTCTAGTCCTGCCTCCTCTTCATCGTCCTCCTGCTTCCTCTTCTCTCATCCCTACGCGGCCAACTGGCCTCTATATCCTTGCCAGGCAGTGGCTGCTGGTTTCCACTCACCCTGCAGTTGCAGCCCAGCTGATAACGATGGTTGATGCCTTTCTTTTGGGCCAATGAGAGACGCTCCCACTGCACATTGAAGTTGCACAGTCCTGTGTAGACCTTGCCATCGTACACTCGTCCTAAGGGGGAACAGAACGGAGGAGATTCCTTAACACTTTGCACATAATAGAGTAGTAGTTTTCACATTTATTGGCATGTTGGCAGCTTTTTGCTATTTTGTAGACTGTTGGGGTTTCATTTTCTAAATTCTGATTCAGATGGCAACACCTTGATTCCAGCTTGGCAGTTAGTGTGAATAGGAGACTTCTCTCTTTTGCACAAACAACATTAGGCAGGTGTTAATGGGCTGAGTCCTAGCCATAAAAAACCCAAGCACAGACAGACCAAAGTTTCACTGTTTTCCAAGTCCAGTCCTTTTTGTCAGCATTTTTACCTCTTTTCTCCAAGAGCCACAAAAAACGACACTGTGCTATTTCACTATTTGTCTCATTTCACGATCCTACTAATATAACATAAGATATTGTAAACATACCACTCACGCAATCTAAG
The DNA here is from genome assembly GCA_037367275.1 of Coranthus polyacanthus. Classification (NCBI taxonomy): domain Eukaryota; kingdom Metazoa; phylum Chordata; class Actinopteri; order Kurtiformes; family Apogonidae; genus Coranthus; species Coranthus polyacanthus. The sequence continues at coordinate 25,884 of JAPQRN010003693.1, read as the reverse complement.
CTGTTTATCTATGGTAAGACAATCTCATGTGGTAAGCCCATATTAAACCAACACCCCTATTTCTGAATATCCAAAGGTCAGCAGACGTCTATTTTTAGTGCCGGACCGTTTGTGGCTTACCAACTCCTGAGACAGGTGCACCGTGGCAGCCTGCAAGCATTCACAAACATCACGATTTGTCACTATATGTTGACTTCACTGTGTTGTCACCATGCTGGAATTTGACAGGTCTCAAATATGTGCGTCTTCAACCCCCTGAACCTCCCACACGGCCTGCATCCAGGCTTTGGGATTAGTGGAGTCACTCACGGGCTTATTACATGGTGTTGAGTGTGTGACATGTTCCTAAAATACTAATCAGGACCAGGGCACTATAGGGTTGATCAAAGGAGACCCATGCAGCTTGTCTCACAGGCCCTGGTGTGTTTAAATTGCTCATAATACTCTCCTGATCATATGCAGGACTTATTATAGACGTCCTGAGAGCGGAACAAGACGTCAATGATGTCACTTATACCCAAACTCAGTAAACATAGCTGTCGCTGCCTGGCAACGTCAGCTTGTTCACTTGCACTATGGGGTGTAGTTACAGTATTTACAGGTCAGGGCTTAGCGACACTTAAATACGCTACAGGCTCCAAAGTAAACTGCAGCTCTATTGGAAATAGCAACTCATAAAAATCTTCTGCTGGAAAACCTGGTCACTTCCTGCAAACTGTTAATTATAAGTTGTGAGAAAGGAAAAAAAACTGCTGTTTGCTGTGTCTGGCCCGAGCAGCTCAGGGAAATGGGCTCAAAAATAAAAGAAACTGGTTCTGCTTTTCCTCCTTGGACAGTGGCAAATGGTAGGTTATAAATAGTGGGAATGTTTGTGTCACAGGACAAATGAAGAAGTCCTTGGGGAGGAGTGTGTGTGCGTGTGTGTAGCTTAGGGCAAACACACTTCATTGCTGCCCGGTGGACTTCCAAAAACATCTGAGAAGGAACAAGCATTTATTGGTAGCAGTCACTACAGTAACTAGTTTGTTTTTTTAAATATATAACTCACAATCTATGTGGAACCATATCTTTTTAATGGATGCTCCAGAATTGTCCGTTGAAAGTAAGTAGAAACTATCCGACCTCAGGTTTCTTTCATTTTAACCTTGGCAACAGGTGTCATCATGTGGCTGAAGTTTTGTACCTCAGTCACATGACAGATGTCCTACGAGCAGATTCCAATCACTGAGGAGGAATCTGCTCTGGAAAATGTGTTTGGACTGTTTCAAAACTGTCAAGTTAAAAGAATGTCACCAATCTGTTAAAATGCAGTGCAGTGAACACGTTAGCCCTCAAGTTTAATTAAAGGGGCACTCGAGTGATTTAATTACGCCAGAATATGCTGACTTTTAGTCCCCAAAAAAAGTAAAACTCCAAACTACTGGATCCTGCACTTCCCATAATCTGTAACTTTCCTTGCTTGTGTGATCAAGCTCAGCAAGTAATGCATAAAGAAGCATTACCTGGTGCAAAAATATAAGAAGATTAAAAATGGTATTAGTAGCCCTTTAATAAAGTCAGCTGAATACAAGTCTGGTGACATTGTTGGGTAATAAACATGTAATGGAATCTGTTACAGCATCTAGTCAGACCGTCGGCTTACCTGTGATCAGGTACTGGTACTTGTTGATGTCAAACTTGACGCCGCACAAACTCTCTGAGGCATCGGTGTAAATGTGCTGCACATGCTGGACTTTCTCAAATCCTTTGTACATCTGCAACACATGAGAAGCAAAACTGGAGTTAAAACTTGAAAATAAAAGATGCTACTTGTACCCCTCGCCCTGCCACTGCACCCTTCTGCACATTAATAATCAGGAATGAAAACGCTACGCTAGCTTTATCAGATGACATTTCTTAAGGAGGAGGAGTATTGGACTTAGCCCATAACTAAATCAGTTAATCACGATTAGTTTGTGTAATGTGTTTCAACTTTAAGGCTGCTTTGGCAAGGTCATTGCTAAAGTGTAGCTCCAGCTCAGGTACGCAGAAGGAAAATTAAGCGTTTGCCCTGAGAACTGTTGCATTTCTTCAGTGTAATTTATTTGTCTGGGAACAACAGGAAATCCCTGTTTAGACGTGTCGCTCCCAGAAAAGCAGAACAAACTGCTACTTAAGCCCAAAACTGAGGAGGTTTGGGAAAGCCAAAAGCATTTGTCTCATAGGATTTGCTGAAATTTGGAGGGGACTGTATTCTTTATCAGCCCACAAGGAAAACCACTGTTTGCAGTATAAATCCACAGACTATAATACAAATAAATAACCCACAGGAGGTGCAAAGGTCACATCTAATTCCGAGGATAATCCTTACAGTGATGATTAGTGTGGTTCATTAACAAGAGGCCACTTAATGCTTTTGTTACAAATGTGTATTTTAGTGATGCAGTGTATAACTCTGTTGAAATGTTTCAAACCAGAGCGAGGAGTTTGGTTGAGCTCTAATGCCTGTAAACCCACTAATCCTCCAGCCTGGCTCCTGTCTGAGCAGCAGGCCAGTGTCAGCATCTGTCAGAAATATGTAGTGTTATGTAAGAATACAGAGGAAGTGAAGAACAGGCTTTCAGGCTAAGTAACCAAAAACCACTTTTTAGCCTCCACACAGCGACATCTTTTAACTAAAGAGTTCCTGCAACATACACAAGAAGTTTAATACGTCTGTGAATTTCACTAGGTAGCCAACCAGTGGTAATTATGTAAGAAAAAAAGGCATTAGAAACTGCAGTTACAATCAAGATTATGTTTTACTCCATCAAATGCTTGTCCTGCGGTCTCACTGAGCAGGTTGTCGAATTGAGGAAAACCAAAGTACAGTGGTTAAAAAAAAGGTAAATCATTATCCCTCAAAGACAACTCAATAAAACCAAAAATGAAGGCAGCTTGCAATTAAACTAGTGACTGTAAGTAGTAAGCTCAGACTCACTTATAAGTGTTTACATTTATATTACTAAATGCAAATAATATTGGAGAATGGTCAAATTAAGTGTGATTACATAAAACATGCGTAACAAAGAACAGAGCATTAAGCACGACAAGACAATCAAGCAAAATAGTTTCACTTTTATCATCTTTAGACATGAAATTTCTTCACCAATGAAAGTCTACCTTAAAGATTTGGTCGACATTCGTGTACAGCAACGCCAGATTTGTCTGGCAAATCATCATTTTCTTTACATGGAAGCTGTATGGCTATTAGAGCTAGAATGAAGAGATATTAACTCATTTCTACCAGAAATTTGTACACCAGCCATCCTGCTTCCAGTCTTTATGCTAAGCTAAGCTAAGCTAAGCTAAGCTAAGCTAATCACCTCCTGGCTCCAGCTTCTTATTCAGCCCACAGATATGAGTGTTGTATCAAAAGTGCATCAGATGTTGAACGGTTTCTTTCAAGCTGAAAAAGATTGACTGTCTTTCACCTCAACACTTAGATTTTCTCACCTTCATTTGTTTGACCGTGTAGCGCATCGTCCCAAAAGGTCCATCTCTCAGGAGCTTCTTGCCCACAACTTTAGCTCGAATCACTGTGAAGAGAGCAGACAGACTGGTTAACGGGTTATCTGGTTATCAGAACAAACTGTCACATTCCTCCAACATATAACTTTGAGCTTTCCTGCCCAGCTCATCAAATAACACAAACAACACACTGCGCTGGCCAGTAGGAGGCATTAGCACACCCCTGATAAATACCATTTCAGGACCAGGTTGGCACCACAGTTAATCCGTTTATCCGATTTTAAGCATTGCTGCTGTTTGCCAAGGAGGGCCAATGGGGAAAAAAACACTAAAGGGACTTTAGAGTTTGATACCAGAGGCGAACTCACATGAGGGAAAAGACGCAGTCTCCTGTTTAAACAGGCTTCTTTCTATATTGGGAGCAGGGTTTGAAAAGATCTTATCTACGAGTAGGACCCCCATGTAAATGTCGGCAAGGTGAAAACGCCTGGTGGTGACTTGTTTGCTTTGATTTGTTTGCTTTTACTCGTGTCGGAGTAAAGGGATTTATTGTGGAGGGCTGGGAGAAAATGAGGGATAATTTGAGCCGGTGAATAGAGCTTAACCAGAGCTGCGGGTCCTGCATAAGCGGTCACTCCTCTGTGAAGTTCACCTGCTGCCCACAGCACACCAGCTATAGACATAACTAACACTGGCTATGTTTGTTATCTTCTCCCGGTGGAATTTCCTTCCCACATTCTTCAGGGGCTCACATTCCCCAGAAAGGAAAAAAAATGAGAGGGCTTTCATTCTTTTCGACCGAAGAAAGAAATGAGGCATGTGACATCTTCTGTTTGATTTGTATTTGTCTCGATGTCGTACTTCATGGCAAATGGTAACGGGCAAACAAATATGACTCAAACAGGAAGCAGTCACAGCACGGCCACCAAAAGCAGTGACCACAAATTTATTTTGGACACAAAGACCCGAGTTTGAGCCAACAGTTTATTTTGATAACCCCAGAGATCTTATTTTTGAGCTAATATAAACAATTCAGATGTTTTTGATAACCCAAGAAGGTTCATAATAAAAAGGGTTGTAGTTTTAAAAGATTAACTGAAATCTACAACAATGACATGGACATAATTTGAATCCGGCTGCAATAAGTTTGAAAAATCCTTTTGTGTAACACAATTGTTACACAAAGGACATGCCAGCTGGAAGTGTTCAGAAAATGTGTCACATTTTCATTGATATCAAAGTTGAAGCAGCACAAAATAATGCCACAATCCCCACCTGACAGTGTAGGT
>JAPQRN010003693.1:4306-21006 GCA_037367275.1 Coranthus polyacanthus | reverse complement strand
AATGTGTCACATTTTCATTGATATCAAAGTTGAAGCAGCACAAAATAATGCCACAATCCCCACCTGACAGTGTAGGTTAGAGTCGGGCTTTCAAATATATTTGACCAGCTTCCATGTTCATCTTCATACATATATTCAAAAAGCTTTCAAACTGCAAATTAAGTCACACTCTGCGCAGTCTTTAGTGTTTTCACTGACAGCTTCAGAAGGGTCTTACAACCACGTACAATCTGAGTCATTTTACATCATTGCTCTTAATGTACAGAACCCCCCTGCCTGCCCTCCATTATCAGCCTGCAGAACATTTGATCCATTAATCTGTCAACTCTTATAATATGAACCCACGAGCACCATTACCTGATCGACCTCTGCTAAATGTACCCAAATGCTGTTTGACGCTGCAATTACAGGAACCGGGGCACAATTACAGAGGAATGTGCAGATATAACAGGATACTTTAGCCTCTGTTAAATACACTGCTGCCGTTATTTTCAAGTGTCACTCTGAAACCCAGTTTCCTCACTCTGCCCTGACCCCAAATCCAACCCTCAGGAGAAACAAATGTTCATGTTTGGAGGGCCACAGGTCAGCTGATTCAACTGAACTGCATCCAGATAGGACCCTCTTGTTGGACAGCAGCCACTAATTGGTTGGTGATGGTGCCATCACCCAAAGGAATGTGTGAAGGGCCTCAGCTGCTCTGGAGACAGAGGATTTGTGTCATTCCCCACGGTGACCCCATGACCTCTTCTCCATTCAGCAGTTATATTTACGTAAAAGCGCAGGGCTGCCTGCTCACGTCAAAAAGTCCACATTATAAGTGTTTATTTAACCCAGTTTTCGTAATGTGATCTCATATTGCCGGCTCATAACTATGGACGCACTGTGTGGATAAATGACTTGTTTCTTCAGATTGTTCTACTTTATGTACTGCCTTTTTACACCATATTTCCGTATGCAGATATATTTTCTAACTCCGACTTCAAATGTTTTAAGTCATAATGGCAACACAGGTTACCCCATTATAATAATAAAAATGATAGATTAAAGATCTTAAAGCATAGATTTCATCAGTACAATAATACCACTAGTGATACTATTTCACTGCCTGCCATTTTTGCTAGTTGTAGTTTCTGCCAAATAAATACTCAATACGGCAATATATCTTTAAGGCAATGAAAGCTTAAACAAGGTTAAGGGTGTTACTTGGGTCACATGACCCGGTTAAGTAATGCAGCAGATAAAAAGTGGAGTTGAAATGTCTGTCAGCTTCTCTGTTAGTGTCTCTCTGTGTTGATCACGATCAGCAATTACAGGCCAGTGCTGTGACGCACACGGATTCATCTTCTGCAGAGCATCTGACATACATTTTCAAGAGTGGGAGGCATTCAGTAATAAGAGAGGTAACAAGGGTCGATGAAAAAGAAGAAAGAAGTGAATGCGTTGCATCTTTTGACTAAAGCAGGGGGATTACACAAGCATGAATGCAAATGCTCAATCTTAAGGTGAGCATGTAATTCAGCTAAACATTTACTCCAGCCTACGTACAATGTGGCAAACTGCAGGCAAGACAAGAATAAGCTTACTCATTTGTGTGTATGTGTGTGTGAGGGAGATAAAAAAAAAGCGAGGCACAGGGCGGGTGACGGTGATTTTAGTATGCAGAAACTGGTCCAAGTTTGAGGAGGCGAGTAGGAGGAAGAGGAATTCTCAGGACGACACACTACCACGCTCAAAAATAAACACTGAAACTGAATCCCTGCTGTTGAGCTTTGTGTCAGATGAAAAACACTGGAGCAGAAAGCCTGTAATGTCGGCTTACTGATTGGCAAATGGCAAGGGCAGCCATGAAGGTTTCGTCATTACTTCTGATACAACAGTGGCCCGTTTATGCCACATCAGGAAAAGTCAAGCGCAGCAGGGTTAACTACACAGAATGGTTTCAGTTGCACCGTAGGGTTTTACCCATTGGCCTTTGAATTGTGTCAGCTTGAGACTATGTAACTTTTAAACAGTGGCCACTGCAGCTAAAAGCAATAATTATAATGCTAAATTACAACCTATTGTAGTTTCAATAGTGCAAGAGATGAGCCCAGTTAAAATTCGGTAACATGAGCTAACATTAGCTGCCATAAAAAGCCCTGTCTCAAAATGAATGAAAGGCCGTGAATGGAAAAGATAGTCAAAACTAGCACCTGAACCTTTGTCAGTTGACCTGGAGTTATCTCTCTCAGGGCCTGCTTTGTGTGTCCTCCTTACTCTTCTTATCTACATTTTCACTGTCTCTTGCTTTCTGGTTGCTTCTATACTTTTATTTTTAGGCCAGTCATTTGGATGATTGCATAATTATTGTTTATTGCCAGTAATAATTATGAAATCCCCCATCTGTAGTTGGATTTCTGCTTAAAGAAATCAGACCGATAAGGTTTTTGACATTTACAGATCATGTGATGTTCTCGTGACAAATACATTCTGTTAGCATTGTCATTAAAAGTCATACATTAGTCAGTGCCTGAAGCGGATTTAATTGGCTTGTGGTTTAATGGTGTGATATTTTCATGGTTGTGTGCTGGTCTGTCGTCCATCGCCCCTTTGCTGGCCTCCTGTTTGAAACGGTGAAACCCAGAGCGGCTGTGTGGTCATCACAGGGAGGGACGGGTCAGAAATTTGATACACTTGGCTCATGAGACGAACATCCCAGGCCTGTACAGAATGCAGACCCTTTGACATCTCATCGTATTTAACTCACTTTTGGGAAAACTAGGGATATCTGATCCAAGCTTACATAATGCATATCAAAACGGGGAGCCTGGCTTTGCTTAGGTTATCATCTGCCACCTGTTGACCTGCGGATGAGGAAGAGCAGAGCCGCTGACAGACGGAGTAGTAATATTTCTGAACCCTACATAACGTAACAGGAGAAACTATTCAGTACCACAAACCCGGTATGCTGAGGTTTGATGAACTTCCTCTATGCACGACAAAATACCCACAGAAAGGTGGAATCCATTTCTCTCAACACCTGATCCTCAATCCTAAACCGAGCATAAATACACATCCCGCTAATCCTCAGCAACTGACCTGGTTCACGGTACAAGCATGTAAAGGTTTGGTCCTGTCACCCAGAGTGCTTGGAAGCGAGTGTAGTTACAGAGCGATATTAAATCTCAGGGTCAAAGTTTACTGCCGGGCCTCTAATCTTGCTTTCGGAGAGCTTTGGGAAAAAAAGCGCTGCTCATTTATCCTTGTGAATGGGCTGCTTTAACCCAGCTGCTTCAGAGCAGCCAACTAGGTCTCTGCACAAAAAGCAGCCAGGTCATTGCCTGGTGCTCAGGTATGCAGCAGGGAAGCTGAAAGCATATGTCTAACCTGTTGATCTGAATTTAGGCAGTACAATGCAACATGGAGGATTTACTCCTACTGATATTTCTCTGAATATTAGCACTATTTTTGATGCTTTAATGGTAGCCGACAAACTCAGATAAATGGATTCCAGGCCATCAAATCCAAGGAAAACAAAGACAACCTGTCCCTGGAAACCATAGCAGTCTGTCTTAGAGCACCTTTACTGCCAGATCATACACCCACCCACATTAGCAGTTTTAGATTTGTCATTTAAAAAGGAGTCAGACTGCAATAACCCAATTTCCAACCCCTTAACCTAATTGTGATTCATCCAGTGGAGCTCCTGTGGGTGATCATGGGTCAGGGCCAAGAAAACAAGAGCAAAACGCTTTGAACTCAACTACGGGTCTTAAATCAGGAAGATTCAGACCTGTCACCTTTGATGTAGATGGTGAGAATTACAGGGTTTCTCCTTCCCTGCATTCCCATTTCAACCCAGTACTTTCTGTTTTCCACCTCTATATGTTTTAACCAGGTTTGTTTGACATAAGCACAACTGGATATTAGGCTTAAGCTGAAGAGTGAACAAGATTACATGGCTAACACTGCATTAAAAACCCATTACTTCTCACTAGATACTCCACCCAGTGGTTGTCCAAGAAAATGGACCCAGATTAATAGGTGATACTAGCTATGCAACCTTTGTGCCTTGCATCCAACCCGTATTTCAGAAGTGTTTCGCTCAGAAGGCCGAGGCATAAGAGGGATCGTGAGCATTCAAAGCACACCTCGAACTAAGCTGGGACCTTGAAAATGGGATTTGTGGGGCTCACAACTGATCAGTGGCCCCATTGAAGTGAGTCCCAGATTCTGCACTCGCAAGTATCAGCTGATACCAACACCACACGCTATCTGAAGATCTAAAGGACTGTGAAATGCACTGCATGGGTGTCTGTGCAAGCAGCATTTTCCCTCCAACCAGGTCACTTGGCTGAAGATCCATCCACAGGCCTGGTGGGTTACCAAAAAAGCAAGACGCATACAGTAGAGCAGTAACGTTGGGTCTTTATGTCTAATGTCTATGTCCTATTTCAGTAGATTCCTCTTATACAAGTCCACAACTCGAGGCCAGTAGTCCGAATTAGCATTTCTTATCTTTTAACACTATATAAGATTCCTGCCCAGTACGGCCACACCAGGAATAAAAAGAAGTGAATTAAGCCTACAAAGATAGATTTGTTGTGTCCTCCAAATTTGGGCAAAACGGGCATCCTGGTCACAGCCACATTAGGCCTTTGGAATAAGTACACCTTAGAGCAATTACGATGAATTGGGTCATAAAATAGGACATTGCTAATGAAATGGCATTTTAAAAGCATGTTGTGTCAGTCCAAAAGACTGAAAGACCGTTATGTCTCAACATTTTAAATTAATCGTATAGTATGAGGTCATTAATAGGATGCAGAGGTATCTATAAAGGTAACCAATTATAAAACATTTTTTTGGTGTATTTAACATGAAAAATTTGACTAAGCATCTGTAGTTACAGCAAGTTCTCATTGTTTTCAGCCTCTACTGGTGACCAACAGTAATTGCAACATCAATCTTCACTGCTGCAGAATTTAGGACCTCCATTGCAACGTTAGTCGACACTAGGCAACAGAGGGAACACATGGGCTTCACACATGGTTGTGGTGTATGCATGTGTTGGGTTTAGACTGAGAGATTATTGTTTGGTAGTGGGTTAGGTTTTTAGAGTGCCTCCTGATGGTCTCTAGATGGTTTTTAGGTCAAATGATATTGGAGCTGTGCACTCACACATTAGTAGTTTGTATTTTCAAAAGCCTGTGTGAAACTATCGTTCAGTTAAGTTAAAACATCAGTTGCTGCCTCACACAGTTCTTAACTCCTGCGAAATTAACTGCTCTCCCGTTCCATCTAAAAAAAAAAGAAAGAAAGAAACATTTTCACCTCTAAACTACACTGCTTGCAGCTTTCACCGTAAAAACACTATCTTTCCCCACAGGGCAGATCAGATAATCCTAAGGTCATTAAACAGAGGCCAGGTCGGACTGGAGTCCAGGCTAAGCCAGATCCTAAATTCATATTATTCTGAGGAGTCAGTGAAAGCATAACCAGGCAGTAAAAACAAGCTATGTAAAGCTTCCCATTGGCATTTGAGAACCAGAGTCTGAGCATATCTGAGTTACAACCTGGTGGCTGTCTGACAGAGAAATACCAGCGTGTACAGATAAATAAGCAGGATTCGACACAGTGCAGCTGACTATGTGTCCTTTCAATTCATATCAGTTCAACTGCTGTATAGAGAAGCAGATGGAAGTCTTCAGCCAGACCAAAGGCAAGACCTTTGATGTAAATGAAAACCAAACCTTCTGCTGGAGCAAACACTTAGAATTTGCCAAAACCTCCACACAAACAATTCTAAGCTCCCTCTGAAGCTGACACACATTTCCAGATTCAAACAGGTTGACAGTGAAGTGGACTTATTGGTGAAATGACTGTACTGTACTGTGTTAAACCTCCGCATCCTGGAGCGTCTGATGAGTTTGGTCATTCTGGGCATCAAACATTAAAATATTAACAGTGGTCACTTTTAAAAAGCATCAGCGATGTCCTTAACTGACCACAAAGTACTCGCGTCCTACACTTCACAGAACATTCTAATTCCACTCTGAAAACTACACAAGTAGACGGAGTTCTCGTGGAAGTGACACGAGCGCATTCGTGTTACGTAGCGTGTTTACTTTGCAACTTTCAGAATTAAATGACGCATAAAACTAAAGAAGCGTCGGTCTTCTGTCCCCGTCTGACTGACAGCCAGCACTTCACCAAGAACATGTGCAAACCGTCAGCTGCAGCAGCGAAACGCTTCCTAAGCCCGTTACTCACCTATGTCGGAGTTGCAGTACGCGTCCTGCGGGTGCGTCAGTGCGCACGAGCAGCCCTCCGTCAGCTGGTTAACCTGCAGGCTGCTGAAGACAAACAGCAGGCTGATCAGGTGCTGGTACACCGACTGCATTTTCCCCCAAACTTTCCCAGTTCCCTCTACCGCTGTAAATATACTGTATGGAGTCCGCTCCGTTCGCTGCGCACCGGCTGCCGCGGGCTTTATTTATTGTAATGTCCAAGTGTCGGCTTGTTGTCGCTGCTGCTTCTCGCCTCGCTTTGAGCGCTTCACCCTGATCCCGGAGAGGCGCACAGCCGTACATATAGCGCGCCGGAGACACGTTCACGCCCCTCTCCGCTTGTGCAGATCGCGGGCGGGGCAGCCAATCAGCGGCCGGTGATGCCATTAGAAAGAACAGACGCGATGACATACTGGAACTTTACCCCGCTTCGTCTTATTTTCCCAGACTGACATTTAAAAAAAAAAAAAAAAAGAAAGAAAAAAAAAAGTTGTCATAGATACAGTATGTGTTTAGAGGGTTTACAGAGAAGTAATTGTGTAAGATTTACATGAAAATATATTTAGCGTAATATATTTCCACACTGTATTAGGCTATCACACAAATGTATACGTAAAATATAGCTTATTCTGTGTAGATATTAAAACAAATAAACACTCACACTGTATGTATGTGTCAGATAGATAGATAGATAGATAGATAGATAGATAGATAGATAGATAGATAGATAGATAGATAGATTCTCTCTTAGTCATCCTGCCCACCCCTTTACGCCCCCTTAATTAGTAACACTTGAAACAAATACAGGATGAAGTGAGATTCTTTCAGTCTACAGCAGCAGTCAGTGGAAACCAGATAACTGCTTATCTCCATGCAGTAAGAAACAGAATAAAGAATCTACCTGTGCCTCTCGATGGCACTTCACAGGCAGCCCTTCCAGCTTCAGTCAGTCAGATTTTACTCTGAAATGTACTGAAGCTACTTGCAGGGCACGATCAGTCAAATTAGCCAATTAAACTCTTTCCTCCTCTTCCTGACTGTGTGCGTGGACCTGAGTTGAGCTGCAGAGGCTTATCAGCAGAGACTAAGCTATGTTAAGAATTGACGCTTCTCACAGTTATATAACCAAGCCAGAAATAATCAGGTTGGGGAACTATGACCCTTAATGTGCCTTCATTAAGAGTTATCTAAGACTAGAGTACCTGCATTGGCAGATATGGACTTTATCTTATACTTTTCATGGAACTGAAAAGCTGCTACTGCAAATTTCATTTGTCAATTGTCAAGTTTAATTCGGAAATAAGACAACACTTAAAATGGTTAATATGAAAGCTATTCATTGGTCACTTAAAAACACAATTTTATTGCAGATAAAGCCTTACAGGATGATTCATCATTTATAGTGTTTTGTCCTTTTATTATTACCAAGGTAAAATAGCCCATGTGTGTTCAGCGCTGTGTGTAGGTACTGTACATCAGCACATTTCTGATCCCTGTCCAGCAGATAAGAACAACCAGACATTTACCATCTGTGGAAATTCAGCATCACCATCATATTTATCAGAGGTGCAGTCACGTAAGAGAAAGTTGGATGGTTGGAATGGCACAGACACACATGAAGCGGAAGCAGCGCAGTCAGCTGCCGGGCTGTTGTTAACCATTGATAATTCCCGGTTGGATATTATTTCAGCCTCCAACCTTAATTCTGAATCAACAGATTTGTGACATTCCTTAGTTAAGCATGCGTGACAGGTGGATTTACATTTCTATGCCCAAATGAGGTGATAAAAACTGTAAGGAGACTCACAGGAAGTGTGAGCAAGTGAAAGGAGTGATTCATTTAGTCAGTATTACATATGACTTCACTCATACATAAAGAGGTAAAACAGCCCTACATTCCTAACATACTGTATATCCACAGTGATAGCAACTCGAAAGAGACCAAGATACAGAAATGGCCCAATAAGGGAATGCCTAATTGCTTACCTTGCTTTAAACAACCTAAATATATTGCATCTCGCTTACGTTTGGTGTGAGGAGTTTTCATCTATAATTGATGGGGGAAAAAATGAAGGATTTGAAGTCACAACTCACATCAGGACTAGTCTACTAACCGCATGTGTCATGGATTCTTAGGCCAGGACAGGCGTGCTGCTGGAGAGTGGGCCGCTGGCTTCGGAGGAGGTCTGTGCTCTCTGACTGCCTTCTAGATTTATTACAATTATCAAACTATAAGAAATATGGAGATGTATTGGCAGGTCACAGTTTGCGGTTGCCATGGTAACTCAGAATGCTTTACGCCACGCAAGTCGTCCTGGTCGATACAAGTCAAACAATTAAAACTAGACTTATCGGTGAAAGCTACTTGGCATTCAGCCTCTAGTGGAACGAAGAGCCGTCGCACACTCAAATGTTTTATCTGCAGAGGAAAACTGCTAACCGTGGTAGTGGCAGGAGGGGGAAGTAATCTTAAGAAACATCTATAATGGTGGGCGCTATTTAAAAGAATAGGAACCACCTGGTTACAGCAGATACTGTAGGTTCTTTTAAAGTCCGTTTTAGACTTACATGTGATAAAGAGCTATTAACTTCTTTCTGAACTTCTACTTGCATCACCTTCGCTCTGCTATCCAGTCTGTTTATTCTCTCGCTAATCTGGACAGAAAGCAAGAAGTTAACCTTGTCTCTGGCTTCTGTCAGTGGGTCATTTTGAAAATGTAGGAAAGTGAAGCTTACAAGGCAGTTTGAGTGAAGTTGTGTCCAAAATGAAGTCAAACTAGAGCGCAACACTTCACTATCGCCACTATCACAACCTGTTTCTTGGAATAAGTAAATATAAAATATGATTAATTATGTGGAAGAGAATATGGCACTGAAGGTCCCTTTAGGAATGAACTGTTGAATAGAGAGTGCTGTTCACCATATGTGTGTGGGATCCATGTGTCTTTTTGGCTTACAGATGTCCTGGATGGACAGATAAAGTCCACTTCTTATAGTTTTAGCCCAGAAAGAAAGTTTCTACATTATAATGTCTTTATTATACCAACAAAAATGGGGGCCACTTCTTTACAAAACTGTCTGCTCCACTTTAGTGTCAAAAATGGGGCATGATAAAACGGAAGACTCCAGAATATTCTTGTTATGTGTGTCTCTCACAGCTTGTCACCATGACTTGATCCATGAAATAGAAAAAAAAATAAAAAAATCAGGACCCTCTGGAAATGATGTTGCCTAAGTAGGCCAACATACTGTAAGCATAATGCAGAGCAAAGTGCATTTCATTTGAAGTCCAATTATAGACAAAAAGGCCTGTTTTGAGACTGACCGGCCGCCGGGGGAGCAGACGACAGCATTGTGTACTGGAGGTCTTTAAGGCCTGCGTGGTTCTGGGTTGACAAAAGAGAACAGAGCAGTGACTCAGAGGAAATACCTTTCATCCGACTGACAAGCCACTAAAGAGACACAGGAAGAGCCAAACTTAAAAAGATCGCACCGCCGGGAGCAACGGTCACCGAGGGAGATGTCCAGCCCTGACTCACTCAGCCCTGTTGCACAGCCCACATGCCATTCTAGATATCTGGGACAGGGAGGATGACCAAGAGTTCTGAGGAAGAAGGGTATTGGAAGTTATGTCACTTGAGGAAATCAGTAATTCGATGTTTCGTAGTTGACAGGAGTGTTGAACTCTTGTGTCAGGTTGGACGCTTGTGGTTTGGAGATGAATCTCACGATGACTTCGTGGGTGGTTGCACAGACGGAGAGAAAAAAACCCTGTATTTAAGAGTTAACCTGCTGTCACTACAGCAGTCGTTTTCAGAGGTGCTTTCTGTGTAACTTTCCATTAGATGTTTATCCTGCTGAAGAGCACATAAAGTTGAACTCTTAAGTGTTGTCTCAGGATTCTCAGTGCAGTTACTTGGTGCAGACATAGAGTCATTTGCAGTCCAGGATCCCAATGAGTTTTCCAATTTCACATTAGGCATCTTGCAGAATTGTCAACATCTAGTGCCGGTGCAAAACGTTGTCTACCCCTTATGTAGGTAAAACTGGGAAGTTGGTGTATGCGTAACGTGTCCTGAGGTGCATATACACTCGACTTTGCATCTTTTCACCGACCCACAGTTAATGTGTACCTTTATACAGCACCTATATTTCCCTAATTATACCAGGTGTTTTAGTTGCTGAACCTTAACCACACATTTAAACACTGATATCATCTATATTTGTATAGTTCACTTCACAAACCCACAGAGAGTTATTGCTAACGCTTTTGCAAACATTGCAGATCTTTGTAGCTACTTTCATCTTATTTTTTGGCAGCCCATCACTCACTACTCGTTTTGCATTACTTTCAGCAGAGGTTTGCAGCTCAAAAACATATGTAAATGTGCCTGTTTTACACCAGCACGGTTGTCTCTACTGGAGAAACTGACTCAAAACAGAACAAGTGACATTGTTATATTTGATTTTGAAGTACAATTGCTTCATCCCAATAATATAAATTCAAACTGACATTGACTACATGCAGCACTTCAAGCTCAACATACAAGTAGATCAGCAGAAGGGACTGTGTGCCTATTTACCTCAGTGATCTTCTTACTTTAAGTGGATCAATCCAACACATGCCCAGAAACAAATGCTCTCTGAATGGATTTGGTTTGTAGATATGTGACTTTAGTTTTCATCGCTTTTATCTTATTTATAGAGCCTTAGTTGTTGGAAAGGAGATGTCAGCTCTTTATCTGAGAACTGTCAGTGCAGTTCAATATTGGTTGTGTTTGTGGCATATTTCATCCCATTCCACACAGTTAAGTAGGAATATCAAGGTGTGGTGGCGCTTTGATTTGCCTGTCAGTGCACTTCACTAAACATTTCATCAGAAGCTCACTGATCTCCAACTTAAGCATGTCTGTCATCTGATGTGGAGTTAAGACATCAGAGGAAGAAATACAAACATGGCCCTGACCTGTGATCTGACACACAATGGGACTCCCCCTGCAATAAAATATGATGAACGGCCAGTAAGTTCCTACTCCGATGGGCCAAATGCAACCACAGCGCTCGCTGCTCAGACGCAGGGTCCCCTGCTGTACTCTACTGTACATATTTGGTGTGTGTGCGGTCAGGAAACCCCACAAAATGACTATGTTGTGTTACAGCATGAGACAATGAGACACCAGGCCTAACCATAAACATGGGCATATGACAGCATGGAAATAGCTTTGAGGAATTCCTTAAGGCTGAGGGAATGCCTTAAAGGGGGCTGATGCTGAGCACAGTAAAAAAAATGGCTGGTAGGTTTAGTCTTACACCACTTTTCTCTTGCATGGGTGCCGCTAAACTAGGTCATCGTAGCAACAAATCTGTGACAATTTGTTGTCAATACAAAGAAAACCACAATTACGCCCATTCTTTGTTTTATATTTTAAAACAAAACAAATTAAAAAATGTGAAACAGAGGTCGAGCGTTTTGGTCACACAACCGTCACCATGAGCCAAAGTCTAGCGTCTCTTTTTCTTAATATAAAAATCGCACAGGCAGAAATGTCTCACAGTGCATTTGCCCGTCATTTAAAATTTTTCTATCAACTTTATTTTTACCTGTATTTATGGCTGCGGTATACACTAAATCCATTCAACGTATTTATGCAGCTCTATGAAGCAATTTGGCATCTTTTAGACAATTATTTTGGTGAAGTTAAGTCTCTACACTTCACATCGACTTTCAGTGACAAAAGCTTTAATAAATCTTTTGTACGCTACCTGCCCACCTCACAACTGCTGACAGATACATTTAGTGACTGGATCGTGAACCTTTCTCTTAGGAGACGATATGTGGCATTTTATGATGCAATGTAACTGGAATGTTAACTTACTGGGCTAAAGCAAGTGTGTTTGCCTATATTAAAAAAACATAGTTGTCAGACATACCTGGAAAAATGAAACCGTAATCTACAGTACTACTCACATTGTTTGACTAACAGCTCACTCTTCTGAGCGTATAAGCAGTAATAATACTAATCAGACTGCTACACTTGCACTTATTAAATTGTCTGAAGAACATGAACTGCAAAGTGTGTTTACTCATGCTGCTTCTCTATAAACTCCTTTCATCTCTAATTACTACAATGTGCCCATTTAATTTGCCTCAAGTAGAATTCATTTGGAAAACACAGTAAATCCTACTCGTGTTTCTTCCAGAGAAAACTGTAAAAAGCCAGTGTTCCCAGAAACCTGAGCAGCAGGCAGAAGGTATATGTAGGAGGAATAGAGTTAAAGTCAGTAAGTAAAGTTCATCAGGAAGGATGGTTTAGTGAGAGCCGGTGAGTCAGAGGTCAGCAGGTCAGAGGTCAAGGCTGCCGACAGGGTCCACAGGATGCAAACGTCACTCACTGAAAGGGTGGAGGGACTCACCCAGGGTTAAATTTAGAAAATACAGCTCAGTGGTGGGACACCCCTGTCAGTTTTTTCCTCTTGTCTAAGCATATGTAGGTTTTATTGCAAAACCAAAAGGCTCTGTTATCTGCTCACGATGTTTCACAGGAAACTGGGAAAACAGTGACTTATGTTTTTGCAATGAGTCATTCAACCATTGCTTAAAGATGAGCTATTATTGTAATAACAGTAGCTGTCGACCACAGACATGCACTCCCCGCTGCCCCTCACCAATGTCCAATACACAACATAAACTGTTTAAAGGATTCTGCACAGGAATCTAAGTCCATATTAGTATTGCCTAATCCAACAGTAAAAGACTGCAAATTCTTGTACTTTTTCTTCTATTGGAATTAAATTAATTACTTGAATTAAATTCTTGTAATTCCATCCGTTCGAGAGTGAAACTTGACTCCACAGTGAAAGTGGAAAATACCACGGAAATAATTCAACATATCAGCAACAAAAAACCTTTTAAAATCAATTTGAATCAATTTGAAAATCACACATCACATGACAATGATTCTTTTAGCATTTACACCACGAATAAAGGTATCAAACAGTCATGTTGTGTTGAAGCGACTTCATGTTACGGGAACAACAGTGGACCTGTTGATTGTTTGTGTTTGTCGTCACTCTACATTATACGACAAACGACATGAAAATTATAAAGACAATCAACTGAAGGCTGATGTTTGGAGTAGCATCTCAGAACAACTAGGTTATTAGGATATTGAGTAGCATATGTAGTATGTGCAGAAACACTAGTGGCCTAAATAGAATAGACACAAGAACAGTGTCTTCCTAAATCCTAAATGAACAAAATACTGGTTTCAAATCAGCGGTTTCCAGCCTTTTTGGCTTGTTTTTATGTTTTAAATCTTAATTGCATTTAACTTTACTGTGGTTGCAAATTACAATCAGTTCAGCCAGTCCTTCTTAAATGTTCTTATTTGAATTATTTTTAGTTACCAAGACAGGACATTTTTAAATAATACAAGAAAAAACAAAATGTAGGTAGAAGCGCAGCAGTCAGTCTTCTTTCCTATCCCTGTAATGTTCTCTGGTGACCCCTTTATTTTATCATAAGACCTCTTTTGAGGTCCTGGGCCTCAGGTTGAGATCCACTATTTTATTTGACTGTCTCTGCTGTATCAGTGGCTGAATATGATGTTATATGGTCTCCATTTGCGCAGTTATTCCCAGAAGGAAATAAAATACACTCGTCTGAGTGCAGAGATCACACATACTTCACCGATATTTGTTTTAACTGCTGAAGATGAGTTTCCCCTATAAAAACGTCGTATCTTGTGGACGGCTCAGTCTTTTTGTGGTAGTGATGAAGCGTCCTCTTGCTGAGACCAGAGGGTGTGGGCTTGGTTGACCATAGCTGACCATGACTTGCAGAACAAACCACAGTAGGAGGTAAGTCATACCACATTTATTTATATGGCTGGAATCCCCCATTAAGCAGACAGGAGACTCTACACAAACATTTATGCACAGCGTGGAAACACAGTCACATTACGCAATTGTTTTTCTAGCTCTTAGGAAATTCATAATTCTGTTTAGATAGTCTACACTAAAAGGGTCTTTGTTAAAGGATCAGTTTCTTTTATCTGATATAACAATCATGTCACAAACATTCAACCCTATGTTTTTCTTAGAGATGAACTGAATTCAGTTATAAATTTGCATCTTAGTTGAAATAAAGTGTATTACCCCCAAATGGTATAAAACCAATTTTGTTGTTGGACCCTGTCCATGTGTTGAAGTGTCCTTGAGCAAGACGCTAGGAGGCTTAGATTTGAACTTTGAGGACCTGTAAACCTCCGGGTTTAACATTATCAATATGAAGGTGATTGGAGAAGTTTTAATTTTGGCCTCTTGTCACTGCGTGTGACATTTCGCTTTACAAATGTATTACATGTCAGTGTTCCCAAGTGTCACAGTTAATACCATTGTCATGCTCTAGAAGGCTCAGATTTTAAGTTTGAGGCCGTGTCAACCTAAAATAACACCAAATACCACATATGACGCTATTGATTAATCAGAGCTGGTCATATCTTCAATAAACTTTCAGTTCAAAGAACAAAATGTTGTTAGTTTTTACTAATCAATTCAACTACTAATTAATGTAAAAGTAGTACAGGATGCTGCAGTGATACACAGATAAAGTGCACAATGCCTACAGTACATTGATACTTAAACCCATTTTCAAATGACGTCCTTGACAATAAACTATGTAACTCTACACTATATTTAAAACATTGTAGAAGAAACTGAAAATACACAATCTTTCACAGATTGTTTTGTCAAATTACAAATGGTTTTATCCTGGACGATGCCTGCAAATGTACTTTCATTTTTATTTCTTGTAGTAGTTTTACCCAGAAGTGGCACTAAATATGGTATTATTTGAAAAGATTGCTCTTTTTGATTTTTGATGTGCAAAGTCCTATCCTTGCTCGATGGGATTTGAATGTTGTCAACAGTCAATATACTTGTCTATCTCTGTGAATGGTTTGATGCAAGTCCAGAGGCGGCCAACACATTTCTAATCTTTTCAGTTGTAAAACCGTTTAGAAGATGGTACAGTATGGTCTTGGTCTTTACTTCTTCATCTTAACTTGTATAACAGAGCACCACCCGTTTCTGTTGCTTGCACAGCCGGGATAAATACAGACTAGGTTTTCCACATCCAGCTGTTCCAAAACATCTTCCTCCTTGATGTTTCTCCTCTCTCCTCCCAATGTACTGTGTCTTAATTGAAAACAGTGGCAGTGCTGACATTTGGGCTGAGCCCTGGTATGCACTCGACAGAAGCCCGCCTTTCCTTCCTCTGCTGTCAAAAAGTTGCTGACTCTTCTCCCTCCATGTATCCAATCATTTACAGCAGCTTATCAAAGAAAAAAGACAGGAAGCATGTCTTAATATGTCCTAAATTTCTTTTTATGTTGTGATATTCGACTTTGTCGGAAGTCTGTATTTTCTGCTGTGCCTTTTTGTGTTTAGAAATCCAGAATGCACCTTCTGTCTTTGCACCTGTTGCACTTTCTAGAGTAATTTGCCTCATTCAAACACATTCTAGAAAGCACTTCAGCTGTGGTTTTAATGCTCCAAGTATATAAGCCTTAAAAGAAGCTGCTCTAGCCTACAGGTAAAGGACATTTAATGAGTTCACTGTACAGTATAACCATTTGAATTCATATTCTGCCTGTTGAAAATGTAATTTGCAAGAGTGTGACCTGAAAATGTGGGAACAGGTAAAGTTAAAGAAACATATAGAAACACTATGTGCTGCTTTAACATCTGCACTTCATCCTGAATGTTACAGTGAAGCTGCATGTTTAGAGCATCCAACTCCCTTCGTTATTCCTCTGCGCTGGCGATATCAGGGTCAGAGGGTTACGTTTTCAGGTTGTCTATATATATGTGCGTCTGAGTCTCATGAACATAATATCTCAGGAACAGCTTGATGGAATTTCTTCAAATTTGGTACAAATTATGCACTTGGACTCAAGGATGAACTGATTAGATTTTGGCAGCCAGAGGTCAAAGGTTAAGGTAAAAAAAACCCCCCACATTTTTGGCTCTAAAGATTGTATATGCTATGATGATGAGAAAATTTCACATATGTTCTTGGCTAAAATGCTGAAGTGATGACATTTTATATCCCAAAGGTCAGTTTTTCTGTCTGTTATTTAACACCATACTCCTCTGTAAAAAGAGTCTGTTAAGTGAAGACGGCTTGTTTCTCACTGGAAGTAATTCATTGGAAACATACATGTCAGTATAGTCAGAACTATGTCACCATAAACTAATTTAACACCATTTATTCAATTCCTTCGGAGGCTTCACTACATACCTATTAGGTGAACCTATAAAGACGAGGATGTACTGTACAGCAAGTTGACTGGTTGGTGGAGGCTTAGTGTATAACCCCAGGGTGGTAAATCTAGTTTGAGAGTGTGTAGATGATGTAGATGTAGA
>JAPQRN010003683.1:30620-41947 GCA_037367275.1 Coranthus polyacanthus | reverse complement strand
AATAAAGATTATTGAAAACAGTGGTAACAAAAGTGAGTAGACCCTTATTGCACAGCATGTCAGTATTTTATGTGACGACGTACAGCTCCTCTGGGTCATAGATAAGTTCAGGGTCTATAGTAGGAGACATGTACGGTCTGGATTTCAGCTGCAAAATGCCGTTAAAAGTAAAATCTAATCTGACGAATACAATCGTCTTCTTGACAGTGTGTCTCCTTACAGTATCGTAATGTGTTGTATAAGTTGCATTTGAAGGATTTCATTTACAACAACCATTTGTAAATATATCACATAACTAAAGATTAAGATGATTTTCCTTTCACTGTGACTTTAAGCCACTGTACGGGAACATTAAAACCATTAAAGTCAGTGTTTTACGGCAGAATTCCTCGGCTTTAAAGCTGCAGTAAATAGTGGTACATAAACAAGGGGTCAACAGACTCCGTGTGACATAAAATTTGTCATTTATAGCGATTAACTCAGAGAGACGTATCTTACTTAGCAGTTTCCCTCAGCGCCGCGGAGTGTTCTTTAAGATCGCGGTTTTTACAGCCAACGTTTGCTTTATTATTTCGTAAAGCTGCTCTCGTTTTACTGTAAATGCTATTTCTCAGCTCTGTCTTTGTCATTCGACTCCGTCTCCTCCCTCCTTTCTCACCCCCCCCTCCTGATCTCTGTCCTGGTTATGTAAGCGGTCCTCTGAGGTGGATTTATGGGTGTGCATGTACGTACGTATGTGTGTGGGAAAATCATCCAAATCAGGCTCACCCAGAAACATCTTTTAGTTTGAACAATTAAAAAGCAAAGGGACAGACACGTCAAACACCCCTGTTCCAAGTAGAGTATGTAATCTATGTGATTTGCTTTGCTCTCTTTATTAAAGTGTGTCTGCATCGTGTGAGGACAGTGCTGCACCGTTTAAAGGTAGATAAAACAGAGAACAAGATAAGTTTAATTAGCTGTGGCCTCTGTCATTTCAGAGAAAATGAGTGAACATTTACGAGCCATCAGAGGCGTGGAGCGGCTTCTTTACCCGCTTGCTCAATTAGAAGGCTATTTTTGGACGTGAGCGCGTTGTGATGGGTTCTCTCCAAACCAGGACATTTAGAGATTCCTCTTCAAACTGTAGCATCAGTTTGCATCATGGCAGAGTCATAAATAAAACTTGCGTTAACTTTATACAACACGTATGTGTAGGTTTACGTGGTGCATAGTAAACTACAGCGGCGTTAAATCACTTAAGGTTAGATTTTTCATCATTTTGGGACTGACTGAGCAACAAATACTTTCACTGTATCTAATTTTAGCTGAAAACTACTGATTTATTTGTACCATCATGAAAGTATCTCAAGCTATATTTCCATAAAACATCAACTTGAAGGAAACATTTGAAATTGAAAAATAAATAAATAGATAAATGAAATGTGAAGTTTGGATAATAAACAGAGTGGAAGGTATGTGTGTTGTATTTCCATGCCTTTATGGGACTTTACATTGACTTACATTCATTTCCTGAAGACTTTCCTAAAGTTAACCAATCTTAAAACAAGTCTTTAAGTGATACCCTGTTACCTGTGATGGACTGTCCACGTTCACATGAATCAACTCCACCAGAATACAAACCACCACAAATGAAGAATCATTTGTATGTAACGAGTTTCACTGCATCCAGGCTGCAACAAATCTAGTTAGCTTGGTGACCCATTTTGACCGGCGCGCACTAGCATGTTGTGGATGACCAGTGTGTTAGCCGTTAGCTTGCCAGATTCATTGGTTCACTATAAGTAGCGCTGGAAATAGTCACCACATGTATGTCATATTTTGAGCACTACCCATTTTGTGAGGATGTGGGATGAAGTTGTGATAAGTGGGGATAAAAAGCTCAAGTCTGTCCACGCAAAATGAGGCCATTTTTGGACAGCTTTGATCCTGTTGAAGTGGACATTCTGGGCAAACTGTGGAGCTACAGGAAAACCTCAGGGGATCGAGACAATCATGAAGATTCATCCTCTCAAGACCTTGAATATTGAGAGCTTAAATATGGCAAATAATTACTTGTATAATTTGTAATGCACTGAAGTGTTGTTGAAAGGAAAAACTTTTTAATTGAAATGCTTTCCTACCGCGGCTTGGACACAGTGTTGAATTCATCTTTAAAGTGTTTTCTTTAATATGCAAATAAAAGCAAATAAAAGACAGAATATGTGCGCGCGTGACTCAACAGCTCCAGCACCAAACCGCTGCAGTCGGCCTTGACCTTCAAATAACCGTATCAGTCGGCTCCTAAAATGAACATTGTTCATGCAACATTAACACTAATAAAAGCCTAACGGATTGAAGTGGATTGCTTTGTGAGACTGAGACGCCCAGAATATTTGAAGAGACCGATGGAGACGGAGAGGGGAGTGGGAGGGAAGTAGCAGTAGGTCTGCTCTCAGATCACAGTGAATAAGTTGTGTGAAGTCACAGATGGGTTTTAACAGGAACACACACTAGCCAGGGGAGGTATTCTCACATACTGTTGCAGCTCACACACATACTCATGTGTACTGCACGCAACAGTTTTCAAATGACAGGAAGTAGCTGTGACACAGATATCCAGCTGCAAGAGATTCCTTTGGTATGTAGATGAAGCACGAAGGGGTTCGTAGGGAAGGGATGAGGTTCATATTTAAATGTAAAAATTCTCATTGTAAAAAGACACAACAGTGGCTGAAAGGATAAATGCCCAAATCGTGGTGTGTCAAGTTTTTAATAGTGTCATTTTTACCCTAGATTTCTGCTGGTTCCTTTTCCTTTATAAAGTGGAATTGTGTGACTTTTGATAGAAGACATAAGTCATGTTTCCATACAATTGTGAAAACGTGAATTTGACCTTTTGAAATGTCACCCAAAAAAAAAAAGAAAATGTGAATTCGGCATGTTTCCGTCAATGGGTTTGAAGTGAATAAACTAGGCTGAGGTAGAAGGTGGCGCTGTAGGCAACATTACATAATAAACAGAGCAGAAGAAGTTCAGAAGTTCATTCAGTCCACATTACCCGTTGTTAGTTGATCGGTCGCGTGAGTTCAAAGTTCACTACATCAGAATTATTCGATCATAAGTGCTTATAGCTATGATCATACACATTATAACACATTATAAGTATGTTCATAATCATTGCAAGGTAATATAGAATTAGGCTTCAGAGAAAGTGTTACCAAAATATATTTTAACTCATAACTTTACAACTAATTCTACCCTCCATTAATTGTTATGCTTTCTGTTAAGGTCCCTCTCTTCTTTCTGTCTTTATTTTTTTCTGTCCATCCAAATAAAGTTAAAGCCACAAGAGCTGAAATCAGGAGTTAAAAACGCCGGAATTTGAAAATCCACACCTTCCTCGTGCAGCGCTCTCTCCTCTGGGTCCAAATCTACAGACTAAATATAAATGCAGATAACCCGACGTCGTTTCACGTCGTTCTGGAAAAGCGCTAGCGTTTTTGCTGCTTTACCTGGAGGTTTCACAAGCAGCGACCTCTTTATTCTCTGTGGGATTTCTAAAGTCCTGTCCAGTGTGAATGTGTGATCAAATAAAACCCTGGAAATATTTTTTTTAAAACAATTTTGTAGCTACTGTTGAAATGCTTCAGCCTATATCTTAAACTTCCCTATTTTTCCATCCACGCTGCATGCACTCCCTGCTCATCATAACAGACATGAGGTTTTATGGAAATGAAGCATGAATAGTGACACTGTGATGAGTCAGCACTGTATAATACGCTGCTTCTGACTGAGTGCTAACAAGGTAATTCAGCATCATCATCATCATCATCATCATCAGCCTAAATGACTTTCTCAAATTATGCAAGAAGCCGTGGTATAAGAGTGTGCTCAGAGACGAGCTGCGACGAGGTTATCAGGACGCTCTTTGTGTTGATGTGGATGCGTGGCTTTGTTAAACGTGTAGGCGGGTCCCAACAATTAGCTGTCCTGGTTTTAACGGTCGTTAGATATCCAGTGGGTGTGTGAGTGGAGGTGCTTTGATGGAGAAACCCTTGGAGGACTTTGTTCATTAGCTGCCGTTCATTAGTCCGAGGTCAAACAGTCACACTCCTTCTGAAAGGCCTCGGGAGGGAAAGGATCCTGACCCGACTCTCCCCCGGCCCACGGGGACGACCTCTTGACCTTTCAACCCTCCTTCTCTCAAACATGGAGGGCAATTAGGAATAAATGTTTAAATACCCGAGTCAGAAGCTTGATACACACCCACATTTCTGCACACATCCAGCAGAGATGTACTCTATGTCCTCTGAAAACCCTTGATACATGTAAATTATTTTGACTAAGACTTGATACAGAGCCCCAGTACGATAACGAGGTAGCCTCCGTCTTCATCCATGATGCACGTTTATAGCACTTTAACACTTTAAGTTCATCAAAAGCTAACTTACATTAGGTAAATCTGGAGGTGTTGTCCGGAGTTACTTGTGGTGCCCTGTTGGTAATCCAACTTTGAGTGAAGCTGGCTGTAAAAGACCAGCAAAACACAGCGTTAGAATACAGACATCAGTTTGCATTAGCTCTGTTACTCAGTTAAGTCAATCGTTTGTTTTTTCTGTATTTTCATTTTTTTTTAGCTGTCACGCACCTTTGAAGTTGCTTTTATGCATTAACATGTAAACTAGCCAGTTCCAAGCAAAAATATCAGCCCTGAATTTTCCTCTTTGTTTTAATCATGTGTTTGTATTGAGTTTAGCCCATGATTAGGTTAGTTTTACCAATTAATTAAAGGAGCAACATGTAGTATTTGTACTTGAAAATATAAAAAAACTACCTAAAAGTATCAGTGCTTGGAGTGACATGTCAAAGATGCCAGTGTTTTGTATTGCAGAGATAGACTGAATTTATTCACAGATGTGTCACTGTGAATGTATGTGACCACTAGAGGGAGTAGTGAGTCAGTCTGCCAGTCTCCCATGGTGTTGAAAACGAATACCCGTGGGTGCAATACTACATACAACCCCTTTAACACACACCTAAATAGCCAGCCATAAATGAGCATTTTCTGAGTGTGGTATACTGTTTGATAGTCATAGACTGAATAAACAAAGCAAACGTGAACATCACCCATTGGTTTGCGGAGTACCCGTCTTGAAGCCTCGAGCCTGCATTTCGGCCGTTGCCATCTTGTTTTTTTAGAGCCAG
Organism: Coranthus polyacanthus; assembly: GCA_037367275.1. NCBI lineage: Eukaryota > Metazoa > Chordata > Actinopteri > Kurtiformes > Apogonidae > Coranthus > Coranthus polyacanthus. The sequence goes on along the minus strand of JAPQRN010003683.1, from coordinate 36,760 downwards.
AATTGCCCATATTTGGGGAAGAGCGAGGGCTGAAACCATGGATCTATGAAGAGAACTGTGCCACCAAAGTTCTCAGTTGTCATTATAACGTGGATGTTTTATGTGTTTTAAGTGATCTTTAAAATCTGTGACGTCACTGCAGTGTACAGTCCGAGCCGGTCATTGGTGCGAGTGGGAAGGCGAGGGTTGAGGCAGCATGGAAGAACGCCAGGAAGTAACACCGGAAGCCAGAGATGTCTTTGTCTTTCGCACAAATGAGCACCTTTCGGGTCAAAAACAGTTGCTGTTTTGGGGTCTGGAATCCAGTTCTAATAAGACATCCAAGGCTGAAACTCACCAAGCTAATGCTAACAATACCGCTAACTTACATACACACAAACAGAAGCTCCAAGGTCCAAGCTGTCCCGCAGATAATGAAAGCCAAGGCCGCATTAGCTCTGAAATTGTTATAATGGAGGAATAATACAAGGTCAAAATAAGATGATCGAGAGATGATCGAGTGACTCCTGCAAAAAAAAAATATTGCCATAGTATTTCCAGACAGAAGTTGCTGTCTTTTGAATGGGAGTCGATTGGAGCCAGGATTTTTTTAGAGCTAGCATATTGGCTGTCAGTGGTATTACACTTCAAGATGCTTCCCCAGTGGCTTCACAATTTCAAGCCATGGTTGTTACCCCTTGATTATAGTCAGCAGTAATTCAGTGGCTTGCACTCCTTCGCCCTTCACAGTGTGTTTCCCAACAATAACAAGCGCACACAGTTTGCCCCTATAGGCAGACATCGAGTCAGTGATGAAACACAGGACCCACCTCGGCAATCACCACATCCACTGTCACACACATATACACACCCTGACCTTTCACCCTCACTACTACTGCTCCTTCCATTGATGAGACTATTATTAGATCAGATCATTACCAGTTATGAGTTCTCCATAATCCATTTGCCCTGTGTATGTTAGTGTGTGTGTGTTTGTGTGTACTCTAGCTTGACAAAGCTGTTGTTCCATGGCCTCAGTATTGCAGCTCTCTCCAGCTGATAACAGGCCCTGATTGCACCATGATTGGCCAATTATTGCACGTTTTTCACGCCGTATTCACACCGTCGTTGGTCGGCGGATGGAGTGAGGCAGAAGATGAGTGGATTTATAGAGGTTTTTTTTTTTTTTTGCTACCATAGCTTACTAATTCCATAGAAAATCACACAGATGACGGGCATGATGACTGTGATTGAGCTCAGGATGCTCATAGTACAGCCACTGGCTAAGAGACACAAAAACTGTTGGTTGAAGTGCACAAGGCATCTGTGAGGACAAGAAGCTTTAAAAAACACCGACTGTTAACAGTGGTAACAGGGTTTGTGGGGATTTCTGCAAGTTAAATTTAAGACTCTGTAACTTCCTATCATCCACCAGGTCAATGGTGGCCCATTTAAGGGTAGCATAGGGTTACATTTGAGCCACATTTGAACTGATGTAGTTCAGGTTGTGCTCATGATAAACACAGACAAGACACAAACAAGATTGAAGATAAGAAGTTTATATTGTATTCTGCTGTGAGCCAGCCAACTGTTCGCATTAGCTAACTCCATGACAAAGCTAACAACGGTCTTGGTTGCCTACATCCATGATAACAGCCATAATATACAGATGTCTACGTAAAGGTTTCGGGTCAGATTTTCCGTGAACATCCTCGTGTTTGCACTTGAGTTCTTCGGTGCTTCTTTTGTGCTCCTCTACAGCTGCAACAAGGTGCCACACCAACCACTGTTCAATTAGAAATGCAGTGATCTCCTGTCAACGGACGTCTGGTCTCAGCACAACACAGACTCCAACACAAACACCATGAAAGCACATGAGCCCACGGAAATCTTACTTAGAGAACCTTTAACTCTTTCTTTAAAAAGATAAAATCCACCTCAAGTGACAATGAAAATGTATTTTTCCTCTTTCTCCCCAGTTTTCAGTCTATGTTAACTTTTGGCATCAAAATTACTTGACTAGGTTTAGGAAAATATCTTGGTTTGGGATAAAATAGACTTTTTCAGAGCATTGACTATGTGTTGGAAAACCTTTCTACTAGAATAGTATACAACACGTGTACGTAGCATGGTGTCAACTATGGACACATGGATACAAATGGTCTTGGCCATTATATAGAGGGCATAAATAGCCACATGGGTTATTCCACCCTATTTGTAAAAAGTATTGCACACTATGGACAGTTGGGTGCAAATAGCATCTGCTAATTTAGAATTGACAATGTATTCATTTGCCAAACTCTTTGTATTATATTGTATGTAACATCATTATTACTGTGCTTGTCAGAAACATATATTTCGAGCAAGAACGTTGCTTTGGGTTAGAGATTACTGCAAAAAAATCAAACTGCAGTGATAAGATTATAGCAAGGTTGAATTTTGTACTTTCTCCATACACACACAGAGACATTCATACAAACAGCTGATGTTATTTCCTGAGACAGCTTGCAGTTGGATTTGTGGAGCGAGTAGGGAAGCGGCTTGTTTATGCGATGCCCTTGACATTTCCCAGCTCCTCACTTCAGCTCAGTCGGAGAATCAAAACTCATATTATTGAACGGCGGTTCGACAGAGCACCACCACATCCTCCAGCTCCTCTCATGCCCTGCTGCACTCTGCCAGTGATAATGAATTGTCCTTGAATCCTGACCGGAGATCTTAAACCCCCTCCCCTCCTCCTTTGCACTTTGTAAATCCGCTGACTTGCCAAATCCTGTGGGAACAGACTGAATGATGATGCACATTAATGGCCCACAGAGAAAAGACATTTCCCTCCGACGCTGCATGACCGAGCCGGATGAAGTTTTAGATTCTGCGAGAGAAACAAAGAAGGAGGTGGAGGAGAAAAAGGAGAGGTGATAGAGGAAGGATGGAGGGAGCTGAAGGAGTGGGTGGTGAACACATGTTTGACTTTGATTTGTCATGCGATCACGGAAAAAACTGAATATTCAAATGACTGCAGATAGACAGCAAGAGAGGCTCTTCTTAAAACAGCCAAATGTGCACTGTTCTACATCCAAGACTTGGTTGAGACAAGTTAAAGAAAATGTACTGATGCCAGGTCCCTGCTGTAACTCTGCTGCAAAATATTGCTGGGAGCAGTTGTTTATAAAATTCACATTTTGTTGTCAGCTGTCAGAAGAAACAAGGTGAGAAATAATGTAGTTACGCAACCCTGAGATCTGTTTAAAATTTCAAGAAGGCTGTGTCAAAAGATGCCACTGCAGCACATAGAGATGAGATTTCTATGACGCTTTAACAGGGAATCCACTCTCTGTCACTTTGAGGCGTCAATCCGGGTCTTAAAGTTTCCCTCCGTTACAAAAATGGATTTTTCACCATTTTTCTTTACTTCATAACATGTTCAAATATGAGAATGATTTTGTGACATCACAGCCACTATTTGGAAACCGATCACTGTCCATTAAGCAGCTAAAACAAGCTGATGTAGAACCTTTCAGTCGGACTATAAGGTAAGCGACGCCTTGTGCCGAGCAACTGGACTTAATGAAATAACAAAAAGGAGAGTGAGAACCCAAACCCAAGTGAACACATCCATGCAACTGAGACCTTGTCTTGTTTGTCAAGTTTGTCGAGTGTTAATCAACAAAATGCATTCACTTTTAGTCTAGCGCCCCTTGTGGTTGACATGCTGCAGGTTTTTTTTATTTCAGAAGAAATCTTTCAGGTCCTGTTGTCTCCAATTAAAATTTCACCTTTCCACCACCTTCTCTTTAGTCCCCAAACCGGTTTTACTGTCAACAATCCCAGCAAAAATAACTATGCTTCCAACAGTGTTGGTGCTTGGACGCCTAACAATGTTCATATATTCATTGATTGTACATTATTCAATGTTTTTGGATTTGGAAGGAATCTTAAAAAATTAGCAAATTGCTTACGAATTAAGACTCCTTTATTTTCAGAAAATAACAATCGGGGCTGGAGTTGGAGTCGTGAGTACCGTTCAGGACAATAATACTTCTTCTAATAATAATCTTTTAATAAAACACATCCCAGAATTCTGTCTGTTTTGCTCGTATAAAAAATGCTGTAGTAAAAGTGGAAATCTTGATTCATTTTCTTTACTGCAGTGAAAGTGAAAAAGTACAGACTCTGAAAGGTCAGATGTCAAAATGTCTGAAAAGTACAAAGTGAGTAGTAGGCGTTTGAAGGACATCTCTAGCTAACTGAATATAGTGCAAAGATTATCAAACCATATTAAACCAATAAATAAATCAATATGCAAGTCAGTTTTCAGTGTCAGCGACAGAACTCGAAACATTATGAAGCCTTTTCTCTGCAGTCCAGTTACAACTTTCATGTTGGTTTTGTCTTCCGTCGTGTGTGATGTTCAACAAGGGAGGATCTTTTCCATCCATTTAGGTTGAACTCTTGATGAATGTAACATAAAAATACGATCGATAATTCCACTCAGATGCATTTAAAGTAACAAACATTTTTGGAAACTGTGAGGAATAGAAGGTGCAGATATTTGTGAAGGGAGTAAACGTAAAAAGGCACCTGAAAAATAAAGAAGTACATATACCTGAAAACTCTACTACTCTACAGTGAGAAAGTATTTGTACTTCATTATGTGCCCCCTCTGTTGACAATTAGGAGGCTGCAAACACAAATGAGCCAGAAGAAGAGTAACTTAAGCGTAGACAACTGGATTAACAATTGCAATTAACAGAATGTTAACACATGGATGCCACTGATGAAGATCAATGACCAATTCCATTAAAACTGTGGTGTACACTAGCAGTATTTTATGTGAACTCGTCAGACAAGTCAGTCAACATTGCCATCTGTCCTTCTTGCCTATTGCATACCCACATAAAGACTAGACTTTCTGTTTTCATTCATCTCACAGTAAACTCCTTTTTTATGTTGGTTTGTCGCTGTTTTCCTCGCTCCCTTGTTGTGTACATCATTAATTTTCATTTTTGCCTGAACTCCTTTGCCCCATTTTTCTGTCTATCCCCCAAACTCACACTCGCATCATTCATAGCGCTTCATGCATCCAGGCCTCCTCCCGGTGTTATTTCCTGTCTCCGTGGGGAGCGGAGGGTGGGTTAATGAGGCAGACAGGCCAGATGATGATGCTCCTGGTGAAGAACATCCAAACTTCCTTAAACCTGCATTATACAAGACCTCTGTCTCACAAAAAACATGCATGGAGGCATGAGATAAAGGCTCTCCAGTGCCTACCGTATGCTTTTTCTGTTTTGAAAAGTGTTTTCTGATTAATGGCCTCTTTGTAGCCTTTACTACAGGGATTTCTTTCTATTTGTCAACCGGGGGCTGTTCTAACAAAACTCAGAGACACTTTTCTTTGAGTCTTGACCAGAAGTAAACACAAAGTAGACCCTACATAGACATAGCTATCTTAGCAGACTTGTCCTAGCTACGGAGTAAAATACTGCCATGACCAATAATCCTAATGAACAGAAAAAAATAGCGCAGGTGAACAAACCCAAGTTGACATACTACATATCCTCAAGAGACACGTTGAGATCTCTTGAGGGTTACGTAGCCGTTACACCACTACAGCGTCTCTGTTTTAGAGTGTGTACGGTGGTGATGTTTGCTCTGTGAAGCACAGCTTTGAGCTAAATGTACTCGCATGTTACTGTGCTCACAGTGAAAATGTTAACATAATAAATAAAAACATCTCTTGCCATGATCTTCATCTTAGATTAGCCTGTTAGCTGGCTAGTGTTACGTATTAGCACTAAAAACAATGTACTGTACAACAAATAGCGCTAAAAGCCTTTTACCTCAACTCTCACCTTGAGGAATCGCTTTCTCCAACAGACGCATCTGCCTACGTTTCATTGAGCTTCATGCACAGCTCAAAGCATGTTTTTACACTTCAAGTCTTTTTACTTCCATTTGACATATATTTGTGTGTTGCGTTCTAACAGGACTGCTCTGGTTACCTGCTTCTTTCACTCTGCTAACGTTCTACTGACGCAATGTGCTTCTTTTGCTATGCTAACATTGTTCTTTCATTTACTAACATGATTCTTTCACTCTGCTAAAATGCTTCTTTCGTTCTACTAAGGACCGTCTATCGTCTCTGCCGAAGTGTTTCTTTT
>JAPQRN010003683.1:0-27097 GCA_037367275.1 Coranthus polyacanthus | reverse complement strand
GCATCCTCGCTGACTTCAGAGAACAGATTACACAGAATGCTATAGGACACTGTACAATGAGCTGCAACGTAGGCACGCATCAAAGGAAAGCTGTTTCAGCTTTTAAGTGACAACAAAGCAGACAAAAAGTACTTACTGTGCAGATACCTTAAGTTATGAAGATAAATATATTTTAAAATAGATTTTAATTTTGTTAGCTTTGAACTAAATACTAGTTTTTTCATCCTTCTTGTGTTGATTTGCCATCTGCTTAATCCTGAATAACCCCCAGAATGTTTGATTTCTCTGTGCTGCGGTGTCCTTTATTTAGATTTTTTTTACACTGCAACTATATCTAGACGAAGCAGAAAGTTAGTATCACATCAAAGCCATTTTAAGGTAAGGACTAGGGCGGGGCAATCTCACAATCTTAGATCATGAGATTAGATTAGATCTTAATTTGTCATATGATCTATTTTTCAGAGGAATCGTACAGATCATGTCATTAAAAACATAAATAACAGCACTGTCAAAACTTTTCTACTCAGCTGACATTTGTTTTCAATGGCCCGTTTATCAGTGTAACTGCGGTATTTTACAGAGTGTTGTACGCAGACATTGCACTAATCTATGGGTTTGTAGCATTAATGTTGCTGCCACAAGTCACTAGGCCAGTGAGCGAGTCAGTTTATGGCTTTACTTTAACGTGTCTATGCTCAGAAGTGTTCGGCTTTAGTCCGCGTTAACTTGCAGTCTTTGTGTAACGTTTTGTTTTGCTGCTGCTGAAGAAATAATGAATTACAGTCCGTGATCTGCGGGTTCAGTTTGTGAACTCTGACCTGCAGTGAGTCTGATTTACACAGATGCTTTAGAGTTATGTTAAAGTGTAAAAATGTTTTTGATTCATTATAAAACTCCGGTGGGACAAATGATACCACCACAGTCTAGGTAATTAATAGAAACGCTGCAGCTCTATGTACAGGAAAAAGTCGATAGTGTTTTCTTCATCTACATATTGTCAATATTGTAATAATGTTTACAATAGAGTTTGAAGTCAGATAAAAAAACAACAAAAACCTCCAGAAACCAGAGAAAACTAAAGGAAAACTAATAGTTTGTTTGTAACTCGGCAGCTTTTTATAAGAGGTGATCGTGGATCGTAATTCTACCTGAAAAGATCGTCCAGTGAGGACTGAGGCTCATACTGCGCTGCTCAGAGGTTTCTGTGACTCTGCTCACGTTTTCTTATTTTGCTTTACAAACACGCTTCTTTCTCTCCAGTATTGTTCTTTACCTCTGTTAACATACTTCTTTCCCTCTGTTAACATACTTCTTTCCCTCTGCTAACATGCTTCTTTCATGTCACTAACATTCTTCTTTTCACTCCGTGAACATTGTTCTTTCTTCTGGCTAATGTACTTCCTTGGCTGAGCTAATGTGTTTCTTTCGCCCTGTTCACGTTTTTCTTTATTCACTCTTCTAAGGTACTTCTTTGACTCAGCTAATATACTTCTTTTTTCACTCTGCAAACATGGTTCTTTAGCCCTGCTGATGTGCGTCTTTCTTTTTTTTGCTCTGCTAATGTACTTCTTTAGCTCTGCTAATGTGTTTCTTATGCTTTGCTAACATTCTTCTTTTTCCACTCAGCTAACATGCTTCTTTTGCGCTGGCCATAGGGGATAGGGGATACTTTTGTTAAGAAATTGCTACCTCACAAAAGTTTTTATGTTGCTTTGGAAAAAGAACACAAGGCGTTGTAAATAATCTCGCTGCCTGATCCTCTGCAGTTAATAAACAGTCCTCAGTATTAAGTCCTGTACTGATGCAGTGTTTTGCCTCATTACATTGCAGGCATCTAATATGAGTTTTTCTGTCTGGTATATTTTGCTGGTAAATATTAGAAGTTAAAGGTGTAATAATGCTCTCCTATGACCCAGATACAACCAGGCAGATATAAACCTAACTGTTTTTCCTTAATATGTAACGTGAAGAAATGTACATATATTAGGGTGTATTAGTATTTCCATACCTTATTGCCTACATCCATACTAACAGCCTTTACACTGGTTTCTATGTAGAGGAATTGAACTCCTGAGTACTCGACGTCTCTCTTTTGCTGTTTTACACAACACTATCTACCGTTATCTTAAAAATGGAGTCCGCTAATGTCAACAAACAATGGCCCTCACAACACAACTCTTCATAACGCTAAGCACACATTTTTACATACTTTAATAATCTGTTGGGTTATGTTTGCTAGGTAACATAACACTACAATGCTACATAGCATTATGTTTGCCATCTAAAACCAGCAAATATCTGTTAGCACGTTGTCCCGCAGTACCAAAAATGTTAAATACTGATTTCTTGAATGAACTTTCATCACATTATGCCAGTGTATTTTGTGCCTCTTTGTGCCATCCTGTTGGATTACATGTCAGTGCCAGAAATAGTGGAAAAAGCTAGCCAAACGTGTGGCTGCACCTTAAAGAGCTTCCCATAAATTATACACAAAAACTGGAAACCTTTTTTGTGGGGGAAAAACCAACATTATAGCCAGTTATGCTGGTTTCTGAGCGCCTCGGTGCCTCTCTTTTGCTCCAACGACACTAGCTACACTTAGCTTAGAAATGGAGTCGGCTAATGTCAGTAAGTGACCGGCTTCCCAGCACAACACACACCCAGAAACGTAACTTCACATAAGCACACTGTAGTACAGTACTGTAACATTCTAGTAGCTGACGCAACATCAGAATGTCACATATTGTTATGTGTGTGTCATCCAGTACAAAAGACGCTAGGAAAAGTGCCATATAAAAATGTACTTCTACAGACTTGTTCTCAAATAAGATTTCATCACATTATGTACGCAATGTATGTTGTGGCTCTTTTATTGTGGAAAAAAATTATTATTATTATAAAACATTATAATAAATGTCAGTGACAGAAAGGGTGAAAAAGCTAGCTAAAAGCATAATTGCAACTTATTTACCAGAGCGTCCCATACATTTTATTCACATTGCAGGTCAAATTGGAAACCTTTAAGTGGAAAATAAAACAGACATTGCAGCCAGCTAAATCACAGGGGCACAGTACTACTACAGAGGAGAGACCCACAGGTTAATAGCAGGGCTACAGATTTATACGGATCACAACCTCTAAATACTGTAGGTTAGCTTTGTGACATGATTTGTTACTTCAGACAATTTCCCTTTGTGTTTAAGTCATACATTAGACACATCAGAGCCACATGAAAAATGGAAGAGTTTCATTTAGCAAGTGCAGATGTGAGTGTTTCCAAAATGTAACGGTATTTAATCCGATAGGTTCGGAAAATTCAAAGTTGCAAAGGCTAAGTCACATCTGGCCCCAGGCGAGCTCAAAAATAACAAACGTGTATTTTAATCTGTGTAAGAAAAATGCTGAGAATCTGTATTTCTTCTGCTTTTATTAATTTCCTTTTTGCCTTGAAATGACTGTAAAACTTTAACGAATATCAGCATAAACATGAGCTGCTGGCAGACTCCTGTTTTTCATAAAACCTTCATTGAATCTAGCCTCCGCCCTGCGGGAAAAACAGCTCCCGAGAAACAACATTTCAGTGCAGTGCTACTTCTGTTAGGCTGTGTGGTGGAAAGGAGCGGGGAGTAGCTGGGGAATGGGAAGATAAATCCTGAGCCCAAATAGTGTTGATAACGCTCGTTACTAGCCATAATGAGGTCAGAGTCGCCGCTGTCTGGCTCCAATGGAGATTTATACAGAAATGAAGAGGTCCAGCTGCCTTCCGCAGTGCACACAAATAAAGATAGATCTACTTGACCAGCTCGGAGCATGAAGGGTGACGGGCATGAGAATGCCTGTTGTCTGATAGGGGGGAAGGGGCATCTCAGATTGCGGTAAAAGTGGTTTATTTGTGGATTACAGATGGTTAAATGAGGTGCGCTGGACCCTGAAGTCACAGTTTACACCCTTTGTTTTTCATGATCGTTCCATCTAACGCCCAACTGTGCTTTCTCAATGTGAACAATTTGGATAATGTGTCACTCTTTTCTGACCGACATTGTGAGAGGCTTGACTGCATCTATGTAGGAGGCTTTAGCTGCTCATATAAAAAGAGACGAGGCATACATTTATGACATATTTATGCCAGTGATTTCTGTCCTTGTCCTTGGATGTTTACTTGGAATAAATGATCCTCCTCAAACCCAAAGATGACACATTTGCAAGAAGCTGATGACTGACAACAGAGAGTACTTCGTATTATCATATTCAACACGAATTATATATTAACATATTACATTTGATAAAAAGTGTTGGAGTCTGTATATTTGCTCTATTTCTGAGAAAACAGCAGCTAAAATAAAAAAAAAGTGATAATACATATTGGACATTTAAGTGCATATAATAACTTGGGGATTTGAACACAAACAGACTTCATACTCATAAAACTTGTATAATTTTCTTTACTTAAGCTTAAGTGTCTGTAATTAAAAATTAAAGCTTAGTTACTACTATATCATCTTCTTACAGATGTAAATTTCCTTATAAAACATGTTAATTCAGCTTTTAAATGCATGCAGATTTTTACCGGCAGTTGTTTTTTGTTTTCTTGAAACATCTGACCCTCAGCCTAATTTTGAAACTTGACTACTTTCTTGTTTAGTGAATGAAGCAGGAGATAAGTTAAAGTGACATCAGCCCCTTGTAGACTCCACATTTTCCGGAATTATTTAAAATAGAGTGCTGCAGGGATGACGCATTTTTGTATTCTAACGTCACCGCGGTTGCCCTTAACAAAAATCCAATGGGATTTTTATCTTGGACCTTTGGCTCATCGCAGAAAATATCATTCCCTCTTTTCCCCTTGGAGACATAAGGCTTCAACAATGCTCTTCCAACGCTGTCTGTGTCTTGCCGCCAACTGTGCCTCATGTCAGATTGATCTCCGCTGGTCCAGCCACGACTCTCCTGCGCCAGGTTGATTTTGGGCGTCCTGTCACTGTAGGGATACGACGTTGCTCCAAGCCATCACAGATGTCGCCGCTTGATCTCGAGTACTTTGCTACTGCAGCTTGTCATCTTGTAGAGTTCCACATTGGATATCTTATTTGGCCAGAATATTCTGCAGATCTTCCTGAGACATCCATTGTGGATGTCATTGTCGATCTTATCCATGTCTCCTTTAACTGCACTCTGAGCCATAAAGCAGGACAGACTTGACGTTGCTGTTGAAGATTCTAATCTTTGTTTTCAGGCTCTACTGTTTTGACTTTTAGATGGATTTGAGTTTGGCAAAAGTGCAGCGGGCTTTCCCTAATCTTGCTTTCTTTCTGCACTCCATTGTCCTTGCTAATAAGGCTGCCGAGGTAGGTGGATTGCAAGAAATAGACCTTGGTTCAGAATTTTAGTCTAAAACGCATAATCACTTGGTCCAGAGATGTTTTAAAAGGAAAGACATGAATAAACTGGTTGTGACCCAAAAGGAAATACCACAGTCGCACTTTCTGAGTCTCACCCACACTCATCTGATATCTGGGTTGGTCCGTCGGGAACAGCGGGGAGGATTCTCAGAAATGGAAAGCAATTAAACACAAGTGTGGCAGTGGCAGAAAGAGAAGAGAGACCAGAAGATCAGACTTATACCCACCACCATGTCAGCTCCTCTCCACTGTGGGAAAGAGACTACATTAGTAGCAGAACAAATGCAGGGCGAGGAAAAGAACGGGCTGCTGGGAAAAGATGGCCGTCACAGTCAGCTGAAGGAGAGAAACGAGGAGAAAAAGAGAAAGAAAGCGAGGGAATGACAGATGGAGTTTGGAGGTGTTTACAGTATGTGGAGGTTTGGAACGGAACCAAATATCCTCGCGGGGATAGAAGGTGACTTTTACTGTTTGGTTTGAGACTAAAAGTTCCTGACTTTAAGTTCCTGTGAGATCCACAGTGAAACCAATCACTGCATTGGTGTTAAAGGTCAAATCTGCTTTATTGCAACTTTGCTTTTAGCCTTACATCTAAGTGAAACACTGTGGCACAGGCAGTCGAGATACATACTTTTTGCGGGGATTGCGACAATAAGAAATATAGAATACTGACACATTTACTGGTGCATAATGGATTGATTTGATTAGTTAGAACTTCTTTATTTAAAGTATTTCAACAAAACTTGCAGCCGCATTTCGTGCGAGTAAGTAAAGGTCATTGCTGCTACTGTTTTATCTTTTTTTACCTTTCATTTTTTTATAGAAAAAGCATTGACTGAGATACTGAGTTGCAGTACTACAGATTTATAATGCAGGGGGGTGATCATATCTGTCTGTTTGTCGTGCTTTCAATATTCTTCCTGTAAACTACTCGATAAACTCAAAACAAGATAAGCTAACGTCACTAACAAGTACCACGTCTGGTTTTTGTGGGGGGGGGGGGTATGCCGTCCTCTGATGGCTCTAGTTACTTGCTGTCTTCATAAGAAGAACCAGAGAAATCAAATTAAACTATCTATTGAATTGCACAGCAGTGTAAATGTGTGTGAATCAAATCGCGTTCGGGAAAAAAAGGAAAATAGGTTGGGAACTTAGTCTTTGAACAGAGGGCTTTGTGACGTGAATGCAGTGGAAAGTGTGTCCAGGGCATCCTTTTCCACACAAATCACAGAGTAATGGCGTCACAACAGTGGGCCAGCCCTTTGTTTTCAAGGTGAAGGCTTGTGTGATTGCGCAGCCATTTAGATTGAAACAACAAATCACGTTGTGTCACGAGGCGTGTAACTGCAACACGGGGGTTTGGATTATTCATGGGCGGCGTTTTAATAATGCATGGTGTTTAACTTTACATTTACTGCATATTTCACTGTGACAAAAGTGCAAACGAGATGGAGCTGTGCGCGTGCGGGATGAAATCCAAGGAACCGCTGGGGAAACCTGGGAGAGTCTTCACTACTTCAGCATTCGCTCTTAAGGATCTGGTTCCAGTGCAGTTGCTGTGTGTGGGTCTATCTGTGTGTGTGTGAGAGTGATTGGGATACAACGCTCCTCTGAGCACCCAGATGGTGTTTGCCAGTGACGCAGATTTTTAGCTTCAACCTTCAATCCTTCATCACACGCACATCACATACTGTACACCCTACACACACACTCCCTGTTGGGTCTCGCAATGCTCCCCAGTGGTGCAGCCCAACACAGAAGCATCGTGTTCAGGCATGGCTCTCTCCTCATTAACCCTCCCATCTGGTTGCGAGTTGTGTCGGTGTTTAAATGGAGGCATGCTTTCCGAGCTCCGTTACTCAATCAGCGCTCCCTGCGTCTTCCTGCTTTTGCCTCGCGCTGTCACGTGCCTGCGTTTCCTTGACTCTCCTCGGTTCTCCTTTAACCTCTCGGGTTTGTTCACCTCAAAGGGCCGCATTGGTAACTGAAGCTGAGAGCTGATAGTTCATGTAGACTCAGCCATGCTGCGGTCACTGTCTTCCTGCAATATGCGATTTTGTACCAACAGTTTTCAGCACTCTGGATCGTCTTGTTTTCGGTTTGTTGCGTTGTTTCCACCCAAGTTCGAAAATATTTCAACAGCTATTTGGAAACTTCTAGCTGAAGAGTATGTCTGGCTGATATAGCCAAAAATGTTTTCAGTCGATATGAATAATTGTCACGATAAATGTCAAATCATCGTGTTTTTCAATTTTAAAAGTGGATTTTGTTCCTGAGTGAAAGATGAAGAAACCAGGTGGATATTTGTAGTTTTTAATTACTTGTAAAAGACGCAACAAGATGAAAACGACGCACATAACACATCATCAAAACGTCACAGCGCTCACCCTTTCACACAGATGTCGATTCAGCTCTGTGACAGAAGGTAATGAGAACATCAACGACCCTCCACAGTCAGTGTTTCCTACCATTTATAAATAAAACGTTGAAGTGGAATAAAGGCAAATATTCCCACTTTGAAGAGGCTGTGGAAAAGGATCTCAAAAACAGTGTCTGAAGGCTGGTGTGTGGTGTTTGATAAGTACACCTCATGTTTGGGGCAGAATGCCTCACTTATGCAAATTAAAACCCGCTTCATAAACCTGGCTCTCTGCTTTTTTCATTACATACACTTTGACATTTATTATATATTCTATGTTTATGAGCTTGTAAGCATGGAAGCTTGTAAGGTCACCGTTGGTTCACTTTCATCCAACCCATGACCTTCCATGTTTACCACCCAGTGTAAAAGCATCTCATTACTCCATGTTTTTGTTAACACATGTTTTATTTGTCTTATCCTAAAGGCTCATTGGTATGCAGACCCAAACCAAACCAGACCTTTGAACATCCACTTTTGCTTAGGGTTATGCTCATAACAGAACAAGAGCAAGGCCAAAATCTATGTATGAGATTTCATTTGAAAGAGAACATCCTCTAGTTTCTGTCATTACCATGTGTCTGAAACGCAACCTCAACTACGAACATGGTTCAAATGTAACCCTTTATTGAGTCGTCAGTGACCTTGTGGATGTGACGAGGTTTCAAAAAAACTAAAGATCGCTAAACTAAAACAGATTTTGATGCAAAATACTGGACGCGTCTGGCTACTGCACTGTCCTGTTTATCTGGAAGGACAGACTTGAGCAAAGCTAGGCTTAACGTTAAGGTTACAGCAGAAGACGCGTGAGGCCAAAATGCATGTATTAAACTTCATTTGAAGGGGAACATCTTCTGGTTTCTGTGTTTAACATGTGGCTCAAACACAACCCAAACTACATCAGTTTGAACATGAACTATAACCCTAACGTGGGTCTCCAGTGACCTGGTGGAAGTTAAAATCATATTAGGACAGGACCTTTTACCTCCAGGGGAACGACTGCAGTTGAACCAATGACATATAGTTTGATTGACATAAACTGATACAAAACTATATAATAGACATATGATAGGAATGTATGTATGTCACACTCTCTCTGACATTGTTACTGGATAGGCCTTAGTCTGTCATTAGCTGCAATGTGATTCCAAGAGCAACCGCCACAGATTTCTATAAAATACACAGGATTTCCATCAAGCTTTTTGTCTTTTTGATGAAGGCAGCAGAGAGGAGGAAGCTCCTTCTGGCATTCCCTGACAATCTAAGTTGATGCTTACTTTAAGTTGTAAATAGCTGCCTGCCCTCCTCTTCCTCCTCCTCCTCCTCCTCCTCTTCACTGGGTAACTCTGCAAATATATTGTGTGCTTTTTGATATTTTCTGCTTGTCTGAGCTGCTTTCAGCACTTTCTAAAAATAGGACAAATATCTCTACAGTGGTTAGAGCAAGGTAGCGGCAGGACAGAACATGTCAGCTGTGTGACAGCGGTGGCGGGACCGGACCACAGTCGGAGGATTTGACATGAAATACTTTGTTTTTGCATCGCTCAGGTATCTTTTAGACATAACTGTTGTGATTAAAAAAAAACAAAAAACGGCCCGGTCGTTTCAGGTACTAGTTTATTCTGTGACATACTGTGAAATGTACTCATATAATCCAGTAAATGAGCCCGGATTTAATTGGAGCTGTGTGAAATTCCACGGTTTCACGGTCAAATATGAAAGTTTATGTCTGACTTAAATTAATACTGACTAGCTCAAAGATTTAGAAGTGGAAGTGGACCATGAGGCGAGATTAGTTTGTCAGATTAGTACATTTTTTATGCTGTGATTAGAGGTGGTTTCGTATTGTTCTGCATCACACCGGCTGCTGCTTCTTATATTCTGACACACGGAACCCAAAGAATAACTAAATAACTTCCCCTTTCAGCTTTGTTTACACTCTGATTTCTCTGACACTGATGTTTTGAAGGTTTATATTAATAATCAGGGCACTGGGATCAGGAAAATATGGACAGGAAATATCGGAAAATGTGATACAAAGATTTATTTCTCAAGTCAGATGTTTTGAAACAGACCCATCAGATGCTGCTGCTTGGTCAAGAACCCCTTGGCGTCTGTTTTCAACACTCGGGGTAAACCTACAGCGTTTTCGATGAGCAGGGTTCCTGATAGAAGTCAATGCAAGACGTCCGACGTTGACGACATGGACCAGGTGATGTTGTTAACAGCCTGTACACCAGTTTCTATGTAGAGGACTCGGGTTGTTTTTTTTCCTCCTTTCTGCTTCTCTAAAACAGCAAGTGTTCAAGACTAGCTACAGTTTGCGTAGAAATGGAATCAGTCAGCATTAACAAACACAGCACAACACAGACTCCGACACAAACATCGCAGAAGCAAATGTTACACTGGACATTTGAATACCCATTTCTGAAAAGAAAATCCAATAACCCAAACATAGACGGGCCGATACTTCTTTAACAAAGACTAAAAATCTATCAAGCTAAGTTTTGCCCCGCAACTACCAGGGCATACATTTAATTAAAAAACACTGTTCTACCCTTTCAATATGTTGTCTGGAATGAAGGCTTCTCTAATTCCTTCTGATGATTCATTTATTTATCCAGACAAGGCACATTAATCAACGTTTTACTAAAGGTGCCATTGGCTCCGGCATAAAAGCAGTAAGGAAAGTAAAAAAAAAAAGCCTATATATGTCACCTGCGAGGTTGAACGTTCCTGTCACCATGAGAGGATGTGAAGAGTGTGACGTAACCTGAAAGAAGAATAAGAAGGAAGGGCTGAATCATGTTGGGAGGAAACTGGAAGTAGTGATGGAGGACGAGTGTGTCTCGCTCCCGCTTTGTTTTGTCTGCAGAGATCCTGCGTCTCTGTTCTGTCCTCTTTTTGCCCTGACCCCTCTTCGTCCCCTCTTCGTCCCCTCGTCCCCTCGTCCCTCCTGTTCCTGACTCACAGTCTGATTTACCTCCGCTCAACTCACACACACACTTTTAAAATTCAAACTGGTTCTAACAGAAATCTCCATACAACAGCGGACACACACACTGCACGCCATGTATATTCATCTGCCTTTTTTTTTTGGCTACTCTTTCATTGTTTACCCCATTCCTCTGAAGACAGAGTTTGCTGAAGGCCCAGTAATGTGTAGATCTATGTGTGTGTTTGCGTGCTCACACAGAGTTCCATGCGTCTCTGAGAATGAATGGATCTGACAGCATCATCCAAAAAAGAACTGTTGTCCTCAGACCAAGAATCCCTCAGCTCTGTTATGTCTATGTGGATGCATGTTTGCTCGTGTGTGTGTGTTTCATTGCGTGTGTGTGCTGAGTGGGTGGATACGCTGTCGCAAAAATCAGCAAAGTCGAGTGCTTCTTTAACCGCCGCGCTTCCTCTTTTGCCATCATGCCTCAGTGTGTGTTGGTGACATGCGTTCTCATGTGTGCGATTCCGTGACCTAAAACAGATCTTATTAGCGATATAATATTGTTTTGTGGGGTGGCCAGTAAAGGGGCAGTCGGGGGCCCTGTAGCGCAGCTCCAAGCTGGGCCCCGGGGCTGACAGCAGACCAGCAGCCACCTGACCGAGCTGGGCAGGAGGGGGGGGAGGCCTCGTGGTGCAGCTCTTCCCCCAGGCCCAGGCTGTGCTTTCTGCCCATCCAGTGAGTCATAATCCATTAGCTAACATGCTAACAGAGCTCTATGCTGCTCCACTGGATCCCACAGAAGAGCATTACAATACACTTTTTTTTACCATATTGTATTGTGTATTAAATGAAGAAGATACACTGAAATAGACAGTAACACATTCATTCACACATTCTGCACAGACAGACACCACCTGGTGTCATTTGTTGTGTCTGGCAGTGTGTGTTGTTTATGATCGCTGCACTACAATGTAGAATGAGTTGCAGAATCGTTGCAGCTCATTCCCCTCAGCTCCTTTTTTTCTCATTATTCCCAATGTCAGCAGGTACGGGGGCATTTCTAAAACTAAGGATGTTGATGTGGGACATAACTGATGCCGCTGAGTGTGTATTCATCCATTTAAAGTTACTGAACTGGTTCCAAAAATTGAGGCCGTAGAGCGAAAGTGAACCACGACGTCGCCCTCTGGTTTTTGAACTGTTGTTTCGAAGCCACGAGTTTGCCTTTTGACAGTCGCCATGTTGGCTTCTAGAAGTGACCGTAAGGGGGCGGAGCTGTGGGAGCGGGAGGGGTCAGAGCCGTCCGCAAGGGGCCATGGGTGAGCTAATGCTAAATGCTAGCTTACTGACTAGATAAAACAGTAAACTTCATCAAGCATTTGCATAACATGCTCATTTTATGGTTTGTTAGTGTAACTTATTAACCATTAGTACAGTCGAGCTGTAGTTTTATTCAATAAACAATAGGTCCGTACGTCCAACTTGGCAGACGAGCAATCTGTCAATCAAAGCCTGACACGGCACATATCAGCGTCTTCTATTTACCCTTAAATCTTACTAATTGAGCAGTAATTTAAAGATAGGCCCTGCAAGCTGCTTTGAAACCCACTTTCACTCCAACACCTCCTTTTTATGCTTTGATTGCATTTTCAATTTCCACATAAAAAAAAAAACATAAATGATTTTACAAATGGGAGAGGTAGAAAAGTTGGTGCATTGATAAAAGGTAAATGCGAATAAGTGTAATGGAAATAGATTTAGTAAATAATGATGAATGCGTGCAAGATTCAAAAAGGTGTGAAAAAGCATTGTGTAAAAAGCTAAAAAAAACATCATACCATTTTCAAAATTGTATTCCTGCCTGGTTCCATTGAATGTTCATGAATATTCACTTAGGACAGATGAACAACCTTACACAAAAGACAAGCATAAAAGATATCCATCCAAAGTACCAGGCTCAGGTATGAAATAAACTGACAAAGACAAAAGCTAAAGACATTTTCTCCATAACCTGAGCTTATTTCAATGCTAATATAATACTATACTACTATAAATACTACTATAAAAACCAGTACAACATTTTGTTCACACTTAGTTATTTTGTTACTTTTATAATAAGACCTTGGTCTGGAGATGCCATATGCCTGTTACAATGAGAAAAAAGCAACAGAAATGAACCTCTCTTAACTTTGCATATTTATTATTGTGAAAAATATGAAGTGCACTTCAGTCTCTATCACTGCCTTTGACATTAGAGATGATACATCACTCACTACTGATTCATAACAGCAATGGAAAAAACATTAGATTACATTAAATTACGTTAGTAAATTGATAATTTTTTGTTTAATTTCTGAAAACACGTTCAATAACTAATAAAAAAATAGCAAATAATTCAGATTTTCAAACATGCAAAAGCCTGTAAATACATCATTAAAGTAAGAAAATGTACCCGTTCTTGGGAAATAAGGTGACTCCTTTGTTCATACAGTTTTTTTTTCCATAGATGAAAGGGTTTCATTGTTGCCTTGGATTGCAACAACAAATACAACAGTACAAGAGCTGAGCAGACTGTACAGTAGCTGCTGTGTGACACCGGAGATATTTGTATTGGACAAACCATGACTTTATTGGCCGAGTCACCTGTGGAGCAGAGAAATGTCAAGCAGCTGCTGTAAATCACACCAACTGAACACATATGAAGCAGCAGCAGCGATCATCTGGGGAGTCCTACTGCAGCTTATTGGTTTCTTATCCGCCACTGTGTGTGTGTGTGTTGGACTGCGCAGCTTCATGCTTCATGTGAGGATTGGGCCCAGTGACATTGATAAAGCATCATATTTAACATCGCCTGTCTACTGTGGCCCGTGGAGCAGAGATTGAGGACGTTCAAGAGAGGAAGGAGGCTGTTAATAACACTCCACCTTGTACACGTTTACCGCCTCCTCTTTTGTTCTCTACCATGAACTCCATCCTGTTGGAGGTCGTGAGAAAAAAGAACAGCTAATGAAATGTATAAATCACAGTGAACAGAGATTCCCTCAGAAGTCGGGAGTCGTGGGGAAAAATGATAAACGGTGACGTTAAATAGGGACAAACCTTGGAGGGAGGAGGCTGGGGACAGATATGGCAGAACAACAAACTCTGTGAGAATTATAGATCAGTCTGTCTTGTCGAAGGTAAATGTTGTTTATTTTTGACCAATCAATAACCAACCAATGTCTTTCTAACACAATGGTGTTTTCTGTCTGCAAATTTCCTACATTCATGTCATTTAGGGAGTAACTGGTAATTGACCTATTCTGTCGTTTAGCTATGAAGACGAGCTGGTCGTGTGTTGACATTTGCTAACTCCATTTGAAAGCTAACAGTAGCTAGTGTTGCACACTGCTGCACAGTATTGCTAGTTTAAAATATTTTAAAATGACCTGAAATTATCATTAGAGTGTTTATAATAGAGGTCTGACATTATGGTAAAGATGTCAGTGTATTGTATTGCAGAGACATGAACTGAATTTATTCACGTTCATGGACCGACGTGTCAGTGTGAATACATGTGACCTCTAGAGGCAGTAGTGAGTCACTCTGCTGGTCTCACTTGAAAACTAACGGCAATGGGTTGCGGATGAGAACCATTAAGAAACAACTTTCAGGGTCAACGATACGAAGTTATAAAAAAATAGAAGCAGTGCTGTTGTTTTCAACACTGGAATGAAGAATGAAGTTTGAGGCTGAAATGGCAGCATTTCTTCTCCACTGGTGAGTTTGATTATGAACCCTATGAAGGTCGAAACTTACTATGTTATGTTATTATGTCTGCAGCCATTTGTTGATCCAAGGTTCAGACTAAACTGTGACAGTTCTGACTTTGTTTGGACAATTCAAAACAGATCTTTAGTGCAACTACTGACAGCACAAACCATACGGAAAACAGAGTTGATTTGTAGTTTTACTGTAGCTTTTCTGTCTAAAAACAAAGCTAAGCTAACAGAGGCATAATCTAAACTATCGGTTGACTCGGTAACCTACATGAAGATTATAAGACAGTGTTATTTTGAGGTTTTGTTTGAAAGAGAAAACTTGATGATCCATAATACAGATGTATGTGAACGATGAGCTTCACCCTTTCTTCAGTGAGTGATACAGTCTGTGGAGACGCAGCGTTAATTCGTTGGTGGTTTTGATAGATGTGAGTGCATTCTGGTTCGCAGCTTCCCCCTGCTGTAGATAGTTTGGAAAATCAATACATCATATAACTTGTTTAAGAAATGAACACTTTCCCTGACTGTCTTGGCTGATGCCAACAAAACGACCAGCTCCATGCAGAACAAAGCATCCATGTTGACAGCCTACACTGATTTATATGTAGAGGACTTGGGTTGGATTTTCCATGAAAATCCTCACATTAGCTCCTCTGATGGCCTCATTTCTGCTCATTTCGGCAACAAGGTGCAACACTAGCTACCGTTAGCTTAGAAAATGAATCGGCCAACTTCAACTAACAGCCATCTCGAAGCACAAACCTTTACGTGACAGTACCCCTGAAAAACTGAACCCTCATCGGCATTTCACTGACATGATTAAAGGATCAGCTGGATCCAAACTTAGGTAAAAGACATTTCAAAAAGAAAGATAAAAGTTGTCCCTGTTTATTTTCAACTGTTTCTCAGGTGGAAGAAATCAAATGTTCATGTTTATTTGTGCGAAGGCTTCATTTTCTGTTCACTCTAGACTGTTGCTAAAGGACACCAGCTCACGGTGCAGTACATAATAGTCTGCTTTTCACACTTTGTCAATATTTGGCAGCCATCTGTCTATCAAATTCTCCTCTGCTGAAACACAGCTTCCTCTCATTTGTTATTGAGTACTGTGGCTTCAGGATTTCTACTGATTATCTGTGCATGTTTGGGGAAGAGATAATTGTTATGTGTTCTTTGAAACAACATGAACACTTTGGCTACAGTCGAAACCTAAAGAAACATTTTGGTAAGAGTAAAATCTTCACAGGGTTTTCTGCTGCTACTGAGAGTAAACTTCCAGTATAAAAGACCTGAAATGTCATGACAGAGTCACATCTGGCCTTTCAGAAGCAAAGGTGGACTATGCACGACACTGATAGAGCTGATTTTACGCTATTTTTGAAGGTGTTGTTGCTCTAAATGTCAAAGTAATTTTAAATGCAGCTGCAGTTTTACTAAAGTTCTCTATTAACCTATTAACAGTGTAAGAAGTTAACAACCCTGCTTGGAGCTGAACTGTGAAGACGCGTGAGACACTTCAATGAGACAACAAAGACACACCAGAAGGCTGGCTCTATTTTGTAGGACAATAAAATAATAGTGGGACAGACATAATCACAGAAGGTGGTACTGATATTGTCATGTTTTCAAGGACATTCTTGAACTGCATTCCCATTTAGGCTTATACGAGATGCCAAAGGTTATTTGTGTTCCTTTTACTAACAAATGCAATGCCAAAAGCCCCATGCAAGTAACTGAAACTTGCATATAACAGATGCTTTCACACAATCTGGTTTGGACTTTTGGACGGTTCAGTTTGAACCAAAATTGCAGTTGTTAAACTTTCACCAGACCGTGGTTCAAAAAAAAAAAATTCAACCATGTCATAATAGTGTAGTGGCAAAAAAATCTGGAAACGGAAAAGTCTACCCACCGAATGCCAATGGTAGTTGTATGCCCGTCTACAAACCAGTCTATGTCAAGTATAGAGAGGACCTTCGTTAGGATGTAGGTATGTCGTGCAAGTTCTTTCGTGTGCTCGCATAATTGCAATGTGAACCCAAAACTAACTGGATCAAATGTATACAATGCAGGAAAAACATTTCCAGGTGTGAAGAAGCCCAAGTAGATTCAATACCTTCTTTGAAAAAACCTGAAGCTGAACCTTTGACAATTCCTTATATTCCTGCATAATGTCATCATTGCTGGGGCTGCTGGGTTCTTCCTGCCCCAACACATTTTACACCCCAGCCTCACTTTCACCA
This sequence comes from Coranthus polyacanthus, assembly GCA_037367275.1. Taxonomy (NCBI): domain Eukaryota; kingdom Metazoa; phylum Chordata; class Actinopteri; order Kurtiformes; family Apogonidae; genus Coranthus; species Coranthus polyacanthus. The sequence goes on along the minus strand of JAPQRN010003683.1, from coordinate 10,334 downwards.
TCAGTTTTTCACCTCTAAGAACACGGAAAATGTCAGCAGGAAGCCCGGCCACTTTGACTGGCTCGTCTATCTCCCGATAACTTCACCTTCTCTCTTTCCCCTGTCTCTTTTCCCCCCTGGTTAGCTCATGTATTATGGATGCAAAGTGGTAAAGGATTTACGAGGAGTTTAGTTCACTCATCCCTCGGTGCTTGTACTTAAAATATTCACAGATTGGAGCGATTTGTGCCTTTTGGTGATCCCTGAGGATTCCTGCTACATTATTAGCTCTTAGACAGTATTTCTTGTTTTTTCAATGTTTTTTCGACCCCTTACGCATGTGTATTTTACGCCCCCTCTTTCCAATTAAAGTGCATCTGCTTGTATGGGGGGTGCACTGGGGGCACAGGCCAGCAGCAGTGCTGGTGTTTGCTATATGCTATGACTTACACCCATAAGGGCCAGAGCTGTATTTTACCCATATGTCATATGCATATTCCCACTGGAGCAGCATAGAAAGTGAGTTGGTAACTGGATGCACTTAGTGTAATTGTGTAGCTCCAGGCCAGTTAGTTATTGTATGATTTTTATGTGTTTATATATATATATATATATATATACACTAACATTTAACCAATATCTTGGGCAAGAGGCTCTCATATGATGGATATGAGGCAGTTTATTTAATTACATGTATTTATTGCAGAGGTGTAATGGGACTTTCTGAATGGATTGCACATGTAGGCAATGACAGTTTTTTCTTGGTATTATTTTTCTTCAGGTTTGTAGTTAATCTGTTCGAGTTTGTCCTTCTTGACTAAAAAAAACCCCAAAAGTTTCAATATGTAAGTTTCATGTAAGTTGGAATCTGTGTTGTGCTGGGAGTCGGTCGTTTGTTGACGTTGGCTAACTCCACATTGACATATGTTTTGTTTACTTGCTGTGGCAGATGACTTGTCGGGCAGTACTACTTACTTAACTACATCTCTTAGGATAGGATTAGGAAAAAGAGCTAGACAGTGACAGTTGACACTATAGGGGTACCCCAGCCATGACCAAGCGGCACTATGTGACAACTTGGGAGTGAGAACAGGCTGAGAACAAGATGATGTCAATATTCTGTGGGTGGGAACTATGTTTTTAGAGCTCACGCCATAGCTACGACACTCTGGGTTCAACCAGGGTCTTTTTATTCAGACACACACACACACAGATGGCTACCTCTAATTCTCTCAGCATTCAACCTCGGGCTGCCTGGTTTTATGACAGGGCGGAGGGCTTTGAAAAAATATGAAGATAGGGACAAGAAGGAAATGGAGGGTGCAGGGGAGGTGGTGCAGGGGGGGGGGTGAGGAGAAGGAGAGAGTAAATGATGTTCAGAGCAGAGCCTCGTCTCTCTTCCCTGCCTGCACCACCACTCTTTAACCCAGGGCATGGTGGGAGACAAAGTCAGGCAGACAGAACACGGCGGTTCATCTGTGTCCCTATGTACATGCATGTATTATGAGTGTGTGTGTGGTCTGTCAGTGGTACTCATGCATTATGTGGGAATGTGCTGCATTCGGGTCCAGTGGGACTATCTCTCTCTCGCTCTCTCTCTGCTTCTGTGTCTGACGCCACAGGAAAAGTCATGTGCACGAATGCATACATGCATGCAACATGCACTTGAATGCACACAAGCACACGGAGCAAACGCCTTATTCAATCTGTCACACGCATATGAATAGAAAGAAGGCAGCAGTGTGCCGTCGGGTACCAGGTTTAAGAGGACGTGGACAGGGACACTGATGCGGCTTTAATGCTGTATTATATCATTTTCAGCAATAATGCCTGTAATTATGACATAAATGTCTACTATTTCCAGTGAATTATTTGACTTTCTGTGCCGTTGGCTGTAAATAGTCAAGGTGCTATGGCGATGGTCACTGCGGCCATAGCAGACGTACAAAAATACTAATTTACTTAGAAAAAAGTGAAATGAAAAATAAATTAAAAGAAAAAAAAAAGAAAAAGGCAGTGAGTTCCAAGCTATGGTGAACAAAAAATGACAAAACTCTAAAATATGACATATGATATAGTACATATAAATAATCTACATGTATATGTATTTCAACATTTGTGAATTATGTATTTCTATTTATCTTATATTTTATTATATGAAAATTTCTACATTTGTTTTGTATGTATTTGTATTATTTATACGTCATGTTTTGTTCTCCATACTAAGCTTAATAAAATGAGTAATTAACAGTTTCCATGTTCTGAGCTTAAAAACTGGTATGACGGAGGAGGAGAGGCAAATAGTGAGCACCACTGCTGCCTCTGATAAGCTACATTACCTGTCAACCAAACAAAATGCTCCGGTGTCTTTTTAAGCCTGACTATTCTTTAAAAGTATACTGCAACAAACAATATGTCTGATAAGACAAGAAACAAGAGCAGTATGACTATTAGACAGGTCTAAAACAAAGTCCATTCCAGTTTATTCCAAAATATTTAGGAGGAGAAACGAAAGAGAGGTCTGTTGCAAACACCCATCACAGTTTACAGGCTGAGCATCCACGGATCTCTGTCAAAGTGAGGGATTATTAGCAACATTGCAAGTGTGCTTATACTGTCGGCTTTAAATCTAACTAAATGTTACTTACTCTGACTTTTTTTTTTTTTACACTGGGTTATAATATCTGTGAACACACAGCATTAATTAACACCAGATATTCTTATGGTACACTTATGGTTTCAGCTGCTGTGTGATGCTGCTGCCAGCTGTGAGTGCCAAACAAAACGTCAGTACTAATGTTTCTGTGAATTTCCGGTTATCATTCAGTGACACCTAAAGATTATTTTAAGATTCAGACATTAATCAAATACATTTCAGACCTTCCTGAGTCACTAATAAATGCAATTGCCTTTAGTTTCATGATGTTGTGGAGTAGCGTGGGGATTGTCATTTAATTCGGATGAAACAGTTACAAGTAACGTTAAACATTAGCGTTAATGGTACTAACAATACGACACCATTGACAGGCGATCAAATGAAACGTAACATTAATAAAATTATGCATTTCTTCAAATTTGAACATTGATATAGTGAAAATACTCGAGTCAATTAAATATATAACATAGGCCTAGTTGTTTTTAAATGTTTTAATGCTTTATATTATACCTTTAATATACAGTAAATGTGTTAAAAAAAACAAAGGAAAATCAAGCCTTGGATTTCTTGCACTATACAGTATGATAACTTTAAATAACAACATCACGTTGGTATGTTGCACCTCTTCCTTATCGAGTGTTACACCAGTACACAGATCAAGCTACTGACATAATTCAAGTGTTAATATGAGACACTTTGACTGCTGCGGGTCATCTGCAATAATGTTGATTTTCCACTTTGACCTGTCTGTTGTCACAGTATAAACTAATCAACCAACTAATTAAACCTTTAAATAAATGCAATGAGGGCTTTAGTGAACCCCGTGCAGCAGTCACGTCAATAAGGCTGTTGAATTGAGAGATTGCTGCTGTAATCTTGTTCAAAATGGCTGCCTGCCCAGCGTGAGCGCTGTGTGCGTATGGGTCGGTACAATAGGGATGGTTCCTTTTCATGTGGACCGCTCAGACAAGAGGCTTGTATTGATTTTTACTTCATTGACACCACAGACACAAAGGAGCTTCATCCTTCTCCTTTCCATCCCATTTCACCAAAGGCCTCCATTCAAGCTCCAGCAGTCGATGAAGACGTCTCTCCACAATCACACACACAGCATAGAAGATAGCATCATTAACGATTTGACACAGGATTCTAAGCACAATACACTGGTGTGAGAAATGTCATTATGATAAAAAAAGTCACATTCACCAGCATAGCAATTTGTATCAATATGCTACAAAATATAGTCCACAAACCATTCATTATCTCCTCCGTTTTGAGTAAAGATGGATAAAAACTACAGCTGTTTAAGAAAAGTAGTTTTTACAAGTCATACAAGACTGTAAAGATTAATAACACATTTAAAATTGAAAAGAACTGTTGTGCAATTGCATGAAACCACATCTGCTTGGTCTGTTATGCATCTGAAATGGCCGTCATTTTAATACAAAAGCAGTTTTATGTCAAGCCTGATGCTCAGAGTCTTGCTTTGTGTCGCTACTTTTTTCATTTACCGTGAAGCTTATGGCTGACAGTCAAATACGTACACACTTAATAGCAGCTACATGTAACTCTGTACTGCAGTCTCTTTGGTCTGTCATGCAGGTTGTCTTGTAGCTGAAACTACCCTCACATATTCATTTCAATATAATGCTTCATGCAAACACATTTTTATGTAAAGCCTGACACCAGCTAACAGCCAAACCAAAGCTTTAAACACAAAGTGTAGTAAGTTAAAGTCCACTTTTATTATCCCTGTAGGGAAATTCAACTTCTGCATTTAACCCATCCAAGTACACACAAGGAGTAGTAGCGGCCACTGAAGGCGCCTGGAGACCAACTCCAGATCTAAACCAGTACCTCGGTCAAGGCCATTGACAGCAGAATTAACCTAGCGTACATGTTTTTGATGATGGGGGAAACCGGAGGCCACCATAGTAACGCAGGTGTAATGTCTGTCTGACATCTAACTAAAATAACCAGCTCGATGGGTTACGAACACGGTGGCATTTATTGAACGGCCTCTTAGGCTACATTTTCAAGCTAACCACATGCATATCCGTTTCCGGTCTCATAACACTCTCGCGATAGTTAAATATCACGACATCTGCAGTGACGCATTCAATGCACTATTGCGGTAGGAAATTCCATTCATTACAGCAGGTTATGTTTTTTTGTATTTTTCACATTTGCTTTTCCCTTTTGTATGCCTTCAGGCTTTGTTTTGCATTTCCCAGTGCCAAAGATACATAACCCATGAATTCACATTTATACGCTGTTTTTAGCATTTTTAAAACCATTTAATAAAAACATTGGCTTTTGTATGAGCACACTTTTTATTCTAAGCATATTTACATTATAAAAGGTGCCTTGAGTTTGTTTCGCCGGTTTGTTTGCTGCTTTAGCTGTAGTGACTGTCCAACTGCTCTGTCTGCGCCCTTGCTGCACATTTTTGCTCTGTAATTTAAATCCTGCAGACAGTATCTAAATTTTATATGGAAGATTTATAGGCATTGGAGACTGGGGTTTGAAAAGCTGATGCATACTCAGTGATTACAGTCGGAGAAATCCAGTCAGCTATAAATAAAGCAGAGTAAATATACTCTGAACTTTTATTGATCCGTTACAGTGCCACTGTGTCCCCTGAAATAAATTTGATTTAAACAGGACTGGATGATGTTACATATAAAGGATTTACTCGAATGTAGATTTTACTGGACTGACTCCCCCACAACAAGCCGTGGCTTGGTTTCGCTCTAAAACAAGGTGGTAAATAATGGAGGTTTGTTCTGTACTGGCGATATTGATGTATTGACGGGGCTGAGGTCGGGGGCAGTCAGCATCAAGCTGCTCTGCGCTGTGGGTGGGGCCTGACACCTGGGGGATTGAGGGGGGAAAGTGTGTCACTGACACTAGACAACATCCACTGATTTACACAGAGCACTGATGACAAAGCAGTTTAGCCGCCTAAAGTCCTGCTGGTCAATAGAGCCAGATTGGAAAAGCTTATCTTACCTTAACATAGCTTAGCATGGCTTAGCTCAGCTTCACAGCTCATTAAGTATGGGATGATTCAGGAAGAAGATGCTCTTTGGCCAAAAGTTACTCACATGAGATTTGTTTTTTGCAAGAAGCTCCGATGTGGGATGTTTCCAGAGGAGTTATGTAAAATGACAGGAGAGCTTCTGTTTCACTGCTCTGTTAGTGTGTCACACGCACAATGTCTGTCCATTGATCACATTGTGAGTGCCATATAGTGTGTTAGTGTGTGTGTTCTGACCTGTTTGTGCAGTGGAGTGTGAGCCTAGCGGATGCTGTTTCAGGGTCACTGCTGGTGTGGGACTAAATGGACCAGTCCAGGAGGCCGGCCTGTCACTAGCGGCCGCCCACTCACTGTCAGTACTACTGCCGTCACATCACTACTAGGTCATACAGAGCCAACTCTGTTTGATACAATTTGACTCTGATGGATTGCTACTGTTGGCCTCTGCTGCCTCTTCGCACAGGAGCGATTCTGCTGTGGATTTTCTGTCTCAAAACGTGTGAGAAATGTCTCATACATGAGCAGAAGGCGCTCAAATGTAATTCCACAGTTTTGAAAATTTGCTTGAAAACCAAGTTGTCTGTTTTCCCCTCACAGAGTCCTAGAAGCAACAAATGTTAACAGGAAACCAAATGGTACAGTCTAAATTATCTATAGCGACTTAAGCATTTCCCATTCAGTCTTTCCAATTGCCTTACATTTATTATTTGACCAGTTATTGATCCACTGGCTTTTGGATTATTGCAGAAAATAAGCTCAGTGGGAAACAAAAGTCTATCATACTTACACATGTTTTTCAGCAGGATAATCTTCTTAATGCAGCCACTAAAGAAAATGCTGAAGTTAGGCTATAAACAAACTACACCATGGTCAAATGACTTCAGCGTCACCACCACTAAGCTTCCAACTTCTACAGAAATATTTCTTCTTAGAATAAAATAGTTTGCAAGAGTGCAACACAACAAGGCTATAGATGAGTTTTTGTTTTCACTGCGATGACGTTTAATATCCCTGTCAACCTCTGTAGTCTCAAAGACCTGTTTCAAGACACGTAAAAGCTTCAGAATTCATAAGTAGTTGTGTAGTCTGTGTCACAGAACAAAACGTGATCATCTCACCACAGACCTTATTTCAGGCATCTAATCGAAAACCCATTGACTTCAATGCGGGAAGTTCAAAATGTTCACTCCCCGCTTTGAAAACTAATTTCTGCAGCACTCAAATGCTTCAGAAATCATCCAGAATCTTCGAGTAGATTCTCTATTCTGGGGTGTGTTAGTGGTAGGATCTTTCAGTCCGTGCTGACCTGTAAAACGACAGGCCAGGTGACTGTCAGATCTCATCTCCTGACTGATACAAATCTTCCTGAAACACTGCTGAGCTGCCATTTAGGCATAGAGGGAATGTGGGTCACATGACTCCCTCTGGCCCACAGAGACCTTTTTCCATACACATGCTATACTAACGAAAGGCCTGAAAACTAGGAAGAACATTTCCTGACAATGGCAGATGCAGAACATCTCCTCAAATCATCTCAGTCTGAATCACCAGGTTCAATATATTTTAAAAGCTACCAAAGGCTTAGAGAAAGAGTCTGCTGCTAGTGTCGAAGAAAAGAAAAGAGAAAGATTCTGGGCCGAGAGTATGAAACTAAACCCAATACACAACATGAGCAGGTGCCAGTGGAAAGTCCCTCATCCTGGACTGGAGTATTTTTAGAGATGGAAATGTCAGTCTGCCAGTCAGAGACAGAAAGTCTTGATAACTATTACACAGGCATAGAAATACATTCTACTGATCTTGGTGAGGCTTATGTCTCAACAATAGTTGAATGAAATTCCAGTTCAAGTTCGAGTCGTCCTGGGTTCTTTATTTCTCGTAACGTGTCTAGCCGCGAGTTAGAATTTTGAAAATACTACTGTTATTGTGTTGTTGAATGTTTTTTAAGTTCAGATTTTTTCAGGCTTGAATGTAGTTGTTTAAACTTCAAGTTTGTGGTTGACTTATCGGGACAGAATGTACTTGAAAATGGATGTTTTCAGAGATGTGTGGCCCCGCTAGCTGCTGATGGTAGTCGCTCCAATTAAAAATGGCGGTCGCAGCCCTTTCAGTTGGTCTTGTTGGTCCTGATGGTGTTGCTTCCAGCCCCTCATGTAAGTGCCTCCAGGTTCTATATATCAGCAAAGTATTGATGCCGCTCTGGAATCAGCTTTCCTGACTGAGATCCAGTTCTCAAGGTTAGACACCAGCTCTGAACCAGCCCTGAAACTGCCTCGCCATAAAAAGGGTAAAGTTGAACCAGCAAGAACTAGCGCTAGCTTAGCGTTGGTGGAAAGGAAGTAACTGTCCATTAGTTGTCTACAGTAAGACTCCAGTTAACCCATTCAGTGTACTACAAAACAAGTAAATGCCGTGACAGTTCATATCCATGTAGAAGTGATGCTCAGGATGAAAGAGAAGAATCCAGAACAAAGCTTGAGCAGACTGTTGGTCACATATGGTGGTTTGTGGTTGATTCCTCCTCCATTTGCTGAGGCCATGTTTGTTTCTAATGAAATTGATACCACTCTTCATTTGCCATTTGGCAGGCTTAGCTTGTGTGGCGGCTGCAACTGTCCACTCTGTTTCTCTGGGCAGCGTGTCTCTCATTGGCAGCTCATGACTGTATGGAAATGTGACCTTGGAGGAATCCTTTGTGCTGCTCAGAGTTTGATCACACACACACACATAAACCGAGATCTTCATGGACTATTCCGGCATCGCAGGTGTCAGGTCTGAAAGGCAGCCAATTGGACAGATGCCTCAGGATTTCCTAATGTTACACTGATGTGTTTGAGTTATTTTAGGAGTTAAGGTGTTTTTTTTTTTTTTGGCTTCTTAGATTCAAATTGACCGTTGTTGTTAAACTGCCATTTTCTTTATCAATCTCAAAGAAACAAACCACGTCCCGTTTGCCACAAATGACTTACGATAGGAATGTGTCCGTCACGATCGTTACTGGGAATTCTGTTCTGTTCTCTGTCCTGCACATGACGTGATGTGACTACATTGTAATGGTAACAGTCACATCCTGCTATTTGCAAGCATTCCTGCTATACTGACCATATTTTCCTAAAATCTCCCTCTGCACCTTTCCTCAGTGAACATATAAACATTTTCACAGATGTTCGGTGTAGGCTGTGGTTGCTTTCATAAATTATCTGGTCTTAAATACTTGTAAAACCAGATATATATATATATTTTTTTCCCAACAAACTGTGTTCACGACTGAGCCTCAGGTCCATTATTAGAATGTTGTCCATTTAGGAATGTGAAATAAATGCAAGTTTCAAGGATAAGTCCTTTGAAGTGTAGTGTAATTAAAGGCCTTATGCCTTAGCTATGGAAAATGTGGGGAAGCATTTTGCTATTTTAGTTGTTTTGTTAAGGATTAATGAGTTTAATCAAAAACGAGCAAAAAGAACTAGACTTGCAGTCTAATTTGATGAGTATATAGGGTCATTTTGTAGCCGCCCAGTGTTGTGGACACGTGATTTAATCAGAGTAAACAGTGTTTGGCTGCATCTAATGACACTGTGCTGTGAGTCTTTTCACATATCTGTGACAGCGGTGGTGATTAAATGAAGCACGAGGTGGTCACACGAAGAATCTGCCATTCATTTATAAAAGATCAATTTAATTCAATTTCAGATGTGCAGTAATCACATTAAACTATGCATTAAACACTTGTGTTGACTGTGTTCAGGAGTGAGCCTCAGGTCCACACATCAAACACAATGTTGTCCATTTAGAAATGGAAATAAATGCGAGTTTCAAGGATAACTTCTTTGAAGTGAAGTGTAATTAAAGGCCTTATGAAGTGGCTATGGAAAATGCGGAGAAGTGTTTTGCTATTTTAGCTGTTTCATATGTTTTAAGAATCTGCCATTAACTTATAAATCATCAATTTAATTACACTCCAGATATACAGAAATCACAGTGAACTATGCTTTGAAAGGTTGTCTCATTATTTACATAAGTATTATTCCATAATTGCACAGCAACCTTTAAAGTGTTGAGTTTGGCAAAATGTCTGAATTGAAGCTAAATGACTCTGCACTGCTGCTAATGACTGAATGACATGAGTGTGAGATGAACATACAAATATATGATAATCAGTCCACTGGGCGTTTAAAGCTTTGCAGCAGAAACTGTGTAATTACTGACTGCAGTATTAGTATTAGTGTTGTTTTGCTGGTAAATCGGATTAAAAAAAAAAAGATCAAATGATCTATTATTTGTCCAAATTACAGCTGAGTTGGAGCCCAGCGAAATGAAGTCAGGCAGTAATTAGAGACGAACTCAGCAGCAGGGGGAGACAGAGTTTGAGCAACACTGTCAGGTTCTGATCTCAGACCAGCAGGGCTCCAAACAGGCACTCGGAGGTGGTTTTTAATTTAAACCACTATTTATATACAAGAGCAACATAACATCTAGAGGAAGCATGTGGATTGACAGAGGGGTTCGGGTTAACGTGTGTGTCTGTGTGTGTCTGTGTCTGTGTGTGTGTGTGTCTGTGTGTGTGTATGTGTGTGTGTGTGTCTGTGTGTGTGTGTGTCTGTGTGTGTGTGTGTGTGTGTGTGTGTGTGTGTGTGTCTGTGTGTGTGTGTGTGTGTGTGT
>JAPQRN010003613.1:82928-100827 GCA_037367275.1 Coranthus polyacanthus | reverse complement strand
ATGACTTCCTACAGATGATAATGAAAAGAAAAATGCAAGCTGTTACAAAAACACTGCTGTAAAGGAGCGTTAAGGTAGAAAATCTACCCCATGATGGGAGGTTTTGATCGTTAAATATGTGACAGCAGTAACTACCGATGGCTGTTCAGATTCAGTCAGATGTGACTCTACTGCTCTACTCCGTGGCTCCACATAGAAGCTTGGGAAAGTGGCTTCAGGCTGGAACGGCATCAGGCCATCTTTCTTTATATTTAGTCTCCTGATTTGGACATAGAGGATAAAACTGTAGAAGGAAGGTATGTATTTTCAATTTCTAGTGTTTTTTCCCTTGATTTCAGCTCCTGCACCTTTAATGCTGAAAATCCATTACTGAAAAAGATCAATGAAGCCAGCAATGTTGTGTATATAAAAAAGCTTTTAAAAGGATCATTCTTGCTGGCTCTGTTAGCAGCAGGTGGAAACCCAATAGCTCCATTACTTTCCTTCCCAAACTAATGCCACTTCTGTCAAGTGAATACATTGCCCCGTTACTGTACATGTGACTGCCCCACCTTTTGACCAATGCATTCTGGGACATGCTCCATTCCCCTGCTAGCTTTAACAATCCTTAGAAAATGGATCATTTTCTTTTGGGACTCTTTCTTTTCATGGTAAAGTTATTGTTGAAGCTTGTGGACTTCATGAAGAAAACCCTACATTTTACAGAAGCATATAAAAAACATGCATCCCTGCAGTACACGGCCCCTGAGAATATCCCCATCCCCCAGAAAATGTACCTTTCAGCAAATCACTGAGCTCTGTGCTGACAAAAAGAACAACTCAAAAGTACTTTTTCATACGCTCTGGTTTTGATGTAACATTATAAGCACAAGGTGTTTCGTTCACTTGGATGTGCAGGATGACGAATGGAAAGGTGATGTGCTTTTCATTCCTCAATCTGACAGTCCACCATTGATCATTTATCATGCTGTGTGCTCACCATCGATTGAGCAGGGGGTGAGAGGAAATAAAATAAGACTTGTGGAAGTCAAGTCCACTCCTTTGTGAACACAGCCAACAAATGCATGAAGAAATTTCACACCTTGTTCTGCTAATGCGCCGTAGGAGAACACTGAGTGTAAATGTACTGTATGTGGTAGAAGGGATTGATGATGTGGGTCGGTGGATGTGAACACATGGCTGCATCAGGTGTTTCTATATGACCATGCCTGTTTTTTGGTAATATATTCAAATTCCAGCTGAACAGTGGCAGTTGGTCTATAGGGGAGCTGAGGTGCCGCCTCACTTAAAAATTACCTGCAGAGGAAAAGCTATTATTAATATAAGCTAAAAATATTGTCCTTGTCCTATGTCCTGTAGTCATATCCACATTTATTTAAGTTTTTTTTTAACTGTGTATACTTGATTTCTGCATGAATTTGTACACTTCCTGCATGTGGCATCAGCCAAATAAGTGCATGTAGTAGGTCCTTAAACATTTGGTGAGCAGGTGACTTGAGGTCATGGTCTCATTGGAGGGTTCCAGTTCTGACACTCCCACTTTCATTGGCAGCGTATCAGAATTGTTTTTATCATTTTGTCCCATTGTGATTGGATTATTTTGCAACGGGTCTAGTGAGACCGACGCATTCAGGAGCAGAGTGAACATAAAGCATAACTCATCAATTTAAGAAATGGCCATGGGTGAATTGATCCCTTGCAGTACTTTTGCTTGGGAGACCTGGATTTGATTTTTGTAGATGACTTGAACTTTTAAGTTTTTTTTAAATTAATTTATTTATTTATGTAATTTGAATTATTTTCAGTTACAAAAAATACTAAAATGCAGCTGGTTGTTTCTTGATGGTAGCATGCTTGGGAAGCGCGAGCGGTGAAGGGTGACCTAATGCTAAACACTAACTTACTGATAGCTGTCTGTGCAGTCCAAATAAAATGAATGAAACCAGGATGACTCCTGGAAAAAAGAGAAGTTCAGGGTAAGTCTATGGGAGGCGGGTCTTTTGGGAGCAGCATCTAGTGGCCGTCAGTAGTATTACACTTTAACATACTTCCACAATGGGATCACTTTCAAGCTGTGCAGACTCCAACACAATCTTCACGTAAGAACACAAGCACTTGCAAATTTTCCATATTGAACTGTCACAGGTCTCAAATATTTTTTGCGGCTCCAAACAGATTCAACACAGCATTTTCTGTTGCTAAGTGTCTCTCAATCAAAACAATAGATCTGATGTCAGTTGCTGCCCATTGCAGATCCACCACTTTTGTCATTACCTTTTACAATAAAAGCCCTAAACATATACACCATGTGACTGAAACTCAATAAAATAACTTAGTTTATTTCAAATCATGTGACGTATATTAAATACTTAAATTAAGAAAATTTAGAACGTAGGCCTAGAGGTATTCAGATATTTTTAATTTGGAAATGCCACATAATGTTGGTTTACATATTATTTCTTTATTAAATTTTAATTCTTAAAAAAACATTTGCACAAACAAACAACTTTGTCACAGTGGGCCAATAACTACTTCCTAAGCTGGATAATGAAGAAAAAAAATGTCACAATGTCAGTTCTTTCTAGTATCATGCAGCCCTGGTCCAGGTGCATGGCTTTTGGCAGCTCTGCAGTGGTGTTGTGCTGGTGAAGTGGCTCAGAATCTAATCACTCTAATGTCGGTTGCAGCTCTAAATCATTCTCACTGGCTGCAGCTCAGTGGCTGCTCCGTCCTTCAAAAACGGAAGCTTTTTCATGACTCCTTCCATACTGTAATTATTCCAACTGGATATGAGCTATTGCACTTATTGGCTGGGGTAAAGCACCGGCTGCTTCTGCTCTCATTGGTCGCCTGTACATCTGTGAGGCGCCTCCCATTGGCTGCCTAGAGGAGGAGTGGGAGGAGACTCTCTGGCTTCGTCCTCCCCCCGTGGCAGAGCGTGTAAATCTAAAGAGTCTTTCTCTGCCTATTATCTGAGTGACTCTGGGTTTTGGTGTCTGCCTTCGAGCGCACATGTGTGTCCATGTGTGTGTGTGTGTGAGTGTTAGAGGGAGAAAGAGATAAAGAGAGAGAGAGAGAGAGAGAGAGAGAGTGAGAGAGGAAGGGAGGGAGAGACAAGCAGCGTTTCTTCTTCTCCCCCCTTTAGCCTCCCCGTCTCCCTGCTCCTTGTCACTCCATCCTTCCTCCCCTTACTCCTGGACCACCCTCTAGCCCTTGCTTCAAACCGGACCGAGACCCCCCTACCCTACCGCCCGGACCGCCCCAGGACCCCTTTGACTCTCCTCACTTCTCCATCCCACCACCACACCTCTGAGCAGGTAGGAGCTCTGCTGATTTCAGCTTTCAGAAGTACTTCCTGCTCTCTTTGAATCGCACTTTAAAATCCCCCTTTTTCCCTCTTGGTTTGTTGTAGTCTTCACACTGAGCACTCTGTTCGTTCCCCTTGTCTTTCCTGTATGCATATTTAAAGTTTTCCCCCTGCGACTCTTCTGTCCATCTCAGAAAAGTGACACAGTTGCATGAGATGATATCATTGAGGTCACTGGATTTTTCTTCTTCCTCTGATATCAACTTACCCCTCCCTCTCTATCCCACAATCTCTTCATCTGCTCCTCCTGTCTTTTGCATTCTCATACCCTCGGGCTTTAGATTTCAGTGAGAAAGCGCACCAAGTGTTCATTATTTTTCTAAGTCTGCCAGGAGCACATGTTGACAAGGACAACATGCTGTATTTCAGTTATGGAAAAAAGCAGCTCTAATTGATTTGTGAAAAGTGTTTATCTTAGTTCGTTATGGCTATTTATAGATGCTGACGTGCCAGGCACACGTGCTCCGCCATAGGCCACTTTTGCAAAATACCCGGACAGAACACAGGACCGTCCACTGGCTGCAGAACACATGACATTGCACAAAGTGTAATGACTTTACAAGGCAGCGACTTGCTTGATTGAATCAAGCAATCTTTCCAGCAGGAGAACTCCAATATTACCACGGCCCATAAAGCATTCCTGGCAATGGAGAGAGGGCGAAAAAAAAAAAAAAACTGCTTCGCTCTCCATCCGCACATCCTGTACTTTACCAGGAAGGGGGAAGTGGAGTGAGTGTGTGTGTTTATGTGTGTGTTTGTGCGTGAGAGAGATACTGCTAAAGTGCTTTACACATCAATACTGCCAGCCCCAAGTTTTTAAAGGCATTCTATAATGTCTGAAAATTCGACTTCACAATAGTGTCAACAGCTGGCCAAATTCTTCTCCTGATGTGTTTTTTTTTATTTAACTGAAGTCGACTGATAGTGGATTTTTAAAGGGTGATACATAATGATAGTTTGGAGCAGGAAGAAGTCGAAAGCTGAACAATCATTCCCAACCCTCCAAAATAAATTTGGACGATGCCATTTGCACCCAGTGTTGGAAGCAGGTTTATATTAGTGCCAGGCCTTTATTTCTAATATCCTCTGTTTCAGTAGAATTGATTATATTTATTACATTGTGATCTGCTCCCATTCAGTTAAAAGTACTGCATTGTGCTTTTAATAACTGTTTCAAATTAAAAGCCCTCTAGTGTTTCAGTGGATAGAAACTATTCATTTCTTAACAAGGCTTTTTTTGTGAAAGCATTGCCATCCTGTGGCGCTTGTACAGTTTGACTGAGATATTAACACACACATCTGCGGTGACAGAAATTGGACAACATTACAGATGAGTGATCTAGGGTGCCCATTTACATTAAGCAAAGGAACTGTCAATGGAAACTAACCTTTCAGCTAACTGGGTACATTTATATTTGTTTGAATGCTGAGTAATGTACACTGTCACTTTTTTCGAATAAAGAAAACAAAGAATGTGTTGAAAATAACAGCATGACTTTGCTGAATTTAGTAAATTAAAGCAATAGAAGTGTACATTGTGCTTAACTGGCAGGTTATAGATAGCAGAGGTATTATTACTATTATTTTTTTCCTGTATTTGGGGACCGGCCTTTATCTGTCAACCTCCACCTCCTGGTTTTTATTTGAGTAAATACAGGTGTAAATACTATTTACACCCAATCGGGTTTATATAATGAATGGCAGACTATTTGGATTCATGTGTCCATAGCCAACCATGCTATTTACACCCATGTGTTTTTTAGGTCTATTATTGTAGGATTTTTGCAGCCCAGTGCAAAGCCTTCTGGCAGAAAGGCTTTCCAACACATAGCTGACAATTTTATTTCAAAGCCTGATCTTTTCCTAAACCTAACCAGTAGTTTTGGTGCTTAAAGTTAACAAAACAATAACTGAAAACAATAAATACATACAAAATATTATATTAAATATAAATATGTTGCATATATATTGTTCACTTATTCCATTTGAAATTCTAGGAAATGGGACTCAAACCCCAGCTTCTTGCTTGCAAATGGAAGAAAGGTAAAATGGTCCTGGGGGTTAGTGGCTGGAGTCCAGGGTTCCCGTTTGTTATGGTGCACCTCAACAGTTTTTTGTGCCACCCGCGTCCAGCGTCCTCCAATGTGCCGTGGTCGGGTTAGCATCACAGAAAAATAGACAATAAAAACAGTGTCTGGGGCATTGGGCAGAAGCCAACTACGCAAACCAAATCAAGCAAAACATGCAAATAACTGAAATATAAGCAAACAAATAAAAACACACATGCATGTGAAATAAAGGTAAATATAAACACAAAATAAAGGGCTCCTCCCGGCCGGTCTGTCTAGATATCACTCAGTATGCAGTATGGGGGAGTGAATAAAAACAAAACTTATGTGCGAGGAGGGTGAAGCCTGCTTCAACCCTTCCACAACGTGTCTCCCCCTCAGCTGGCTGGTCACTCTGGACGTGGACGGGCTCTATGTTCTGTCCGGCTGTAGGCTGACCCGTGAATCCTCGTCCTTCTTGTGCCTGGCCTTGTCCTTTTCCTGTTGCATTCCACATCCGTGCGTCTGGCCTTGTCCTCCTGCCGCTGCCCTCTCTCCTCTCTCGCCAGGATGGTGGCTAAACCCAGCCCTAAGCTGGCGATGCCAGCAGCGCTCCTTGTGCCCCACGTCTTTTGGTAGCCTCCATCCCCATGTTGGCATGACCCTGTCTTCTGGCGGTACGTCTCCTTCGTCCTCCTCACCTCCTCCTCCTTTTTCCCCTCCTCCAGCTGGTCAGAACCATCCTTTTTAAAGCTATGCCAATCACCTAAACTGCCTACCGGTGTGTTTCCAAGCCAGAGTCCCAAGTGAGTCCAGACCCAGAGCAGTGCCACCCCACGACCAAAACAGTCACAGCTGCTTACCCCGGTGACATTAGCTTGGAAATGGAGTTAGCTAATGTCAACAAAGGACCAGCACAGACAGACACCAACATGCAGAAACAGTTGAAGCAGCACTAGCAGTAGCACTTTTGGTCCTTTGAGTGAAAGTTGAAGAAACCACATGTTTATTTGTGGTTTTAAACTCTTATGGTCAGAACATGACAAACACTTGCCACGCAGCAGAACATTTCACAATTCTAGAGTAAGAACAGTTATAAGAATAAAGTCTTCATCAAAATGAACAAAATGAATAGTATGAGTAAAAGTAAACAATATAAACCCTAAAGACAAAAGAAAAATGTATATATTACGATAATAAGAACTGCAATCAGATTTTCTGTTGTAAACATCAGCATTTTATTGCTCAGCACTAAGTTGAAGTACCCTGCCCTGTTTTCTTTTTTAAACTTCATGTTGTCATAGCATTGTCATTGCCCGTTTTAATCATATGTAGTTTGCGTGTGACTTTCATCAACAGACAAACAGCGTCTCTGTTGCAGACAGCCTGACCTTTTCTTCTGTGATAATCATTTTCTCATTTGCACAGAAAGAGCATCTGTGAAAAAACAAACCTTTTGGGAATGAGGATGGTCCCAAAAGAGTCATCTCAGGGGACAGACGCTTTTACTGTGATAGTCTGTGAAGAGTAACTGCATGAAAAAACCTCTGACTCGTAAAAACTATTTTACTGGGGGCGTATCATTCATTGTGCACATTTATAATATGTCTATAAATATGAACAGAGACATGAGGATGCATGTTGTGCTGTTAGTTTATTATTAGACAGTATAAATTAGGTGGTGTTACTTGTTGAAGAAGTGCAGGTTGTGGCTGGCTCTGTGCCAATAAGAAAGCAATGTCACGACTGTTCCTCACTACTAATCACACTGATACTTCATTTATCATCCCAGAAAGCACAGGAAGAGCAGACCTTTACATTTGAACATTTTCAGATGTAACATTCTATTGATCATAAGAAATTAAATAGAAGAATAAAAAAAAATCTCACAGTTTCACCAGTAGAAGTATACTAGTTTTATTGGGCTGAGCACTCAGCATAATTTGATATATTAAGTCATATTTTCATTAATGAACAGACAAATTGAAAAGGGTGTCTGCAGGTCCACAAATTCAATTTTATAAATATAAGGCATTAGAAGGTTTTTAAAGCTGCAGGAGCAAAACACAGGGGGAACAAAACACCTGAATTTGAAAACACACACCTTAATTCTGCAGCTCTCTGCTCTTGGTCCAAATCAGAAGACTAAATATAGACGAACCTGACACCTTTTCAATGTTGTGTGGAGCCATAGAGTAGAGCAGTAGAGTCATGTCTGACTGAATCTGATCAGTCATCGGTGATTACAGCTGTCAAACACATATTTAACCCCTACCTGTCTGAAAACACTGTGATTAGCCTAAGTCTACATCACTGGGTACATTTTCTACAGAATGAAAACAGAGTCCAGAGAAGGGGGTAGAATTTCTATTTTCTTAACATTTTCAAATAGTCTTGTTACTTCTAGGGGCATTATCGATTATTTTTCTATTGTGTCATTTCACATTTTCACAACATGTTTTGATTTCAACTTAAATGAATGCAACAATAACACATAGAAAAGATGATCCCTTGGTGGTGAATCCATCGATGAATGTCACACAAAAGTAAAACGTATATGACAAAAAAGACAAAAAATGTAGTAATATGCAACAAGATGAAAAACACACACAAATGATTTAGTGAAATGAGTGCAATCTGAGTTCATATTCAACAAGACAAAAATGACATAAAAGATAAAAGAAGACCAAACAGACAGTAAATGGAGGCTGGATCGTGGAGAAAAGCCCTCACAATGTTGGAGTTCTGTTGCTGACATTGAAAACTGATTTACACATTGGAGTGAAGTTAATGTTCATTATTTTCAGTCTATTGGTTTTTGATGTAGTTAGTTAGAATGGTTTAATAGTCTTCACATTATATTAATATGACCCCCGATTGAAATGAGGTTCACTTCACTTTACACACAACAGCCTCTAGAAATGTCCTTAAAGGCCTACTTTAGACTTTTATACTTTGAGAACATTTCAGAGCCTGGACTTTTTCACTGTGATTGCAGTAAAGAAGTTGAATCAGTACTTCTACTTTTACCACAGTCTGTTCTTACATAAATATCTGTACTTCTACTGGAGGAAACAAGGTGTGGACTTTTGCCTCTGCAACGCTTGAATAAGAAAAACACAGTTGTTTGTTCAAAACTGTTCAAAACTCAGTCTTAAATTTGGAATCTCAAAAAGGTCTTGAAAAGCATTACATTTAAGTGGTGACATTCAGTTTAGGTGTTTACTCACTTACACATTAGATTAATTATCAGTATTCTTATTATTTTTTGCAGTGTATGCAGCTCTCACGATCTTTGCCCAGCTGCTCTTATGCAGCTATTTTTAATGCACTTACTGCACATGGGCTCTGTCACTGTAAGCTCTTATAAGAATGCCTATGTAAGAATAAGATATTTATGAGCTTTGCTGATGTGTTCTCTCTCCTGCTGGTGCATTCGCATGCCTTCATGAGTCGCTGATCTAAGATCAGCAGTTAATGCAGACAATGAGCATGTCAGGACAGTCGTACATTTTCACGTCCCATAATGCCACATGTCAATTTGAGATGATATGTAGAGAAGAATTTTGACAAAAACATGAAGCTGCTTTAGTTTTTGCCTCCTGAACTGAGGAGGCATCTGTCTGGATCATATAACTTTGTTTCAAGTTTGTCAAAGCCTTTGTCTGACGTGTTTCTGCAGCTCTTCATACATGTTTTTTTTTTGCTGTTTCCATCTAATATGGCATTCCTCTTTTACTCTTGCAGTAGTTCAGTGAACATTACAGTCTCATTCTTGATCCACACATGAACACACAATTATTTGCTCTGTACACCAACTTTTCCACCTCTTCCAGGTGTAAAAACTTTTCAGCAATATTTAGATTTTTTTTTAGCATTTCCACTCAGGATTTTTAATGTGAAAATTTTAAATGCGAATGAAAACAGCTGAATGGAAACACACCTAACGAGTGTTGATGAGGCAGCATATGAAATGTGCGTAGACAGTTTCTTTTTTCAAATAATGTCAGTCAAGAAAGATGGACCAAAAGTGAGATGGCGAATGACTCAACAGTAGATCATGAGCCACTTACAATTACTCAAGTCAATCCTGATAATTACATGTAAATACATATATTTTCTAAGATCCATCTTTTCAGAACTAGGTTCCAATCTGTTTGTGGAATGCCAGGTGGAATGCTGACATTTTCAAATGTATGGAGGACATTCATGGAGCCCTTCTTCCTCCGATGTAAAGCCAACGCTCTGCGAGCAGCTGCTGCTTTGTGACTTGGCCCATTCGAGTCGTTCCGGATCTCATGCTGGCCTGGCTCGAGGGAACAGAGTGGGCCAGGAGTTGCCCGGGTGGGGAATGGCGCAGTGTGCATAAAGGCCACTGACACTGACTGGCTGCTGTCTTGGTAGCTGACGCAGAGTGACGGAGGCCAAGAGGACACATACAAAAGGCCTGTGTAGGGATTACTGGGTTCAATCTGCTGGGTGCAAATTAATATGATGGGAAACTACTTTCCCCTTTGTATCAAACAGAGAGAATCAACACAACATATTATTTATTATAACTAGAATTTTTGCAGCCTCTATAAAATAGTCCTAGAACCTTTTCATTCATGTTTGTTTCTTGTTTCTTAGATTGTATTTTTTATTAATTGTAATTAATTGCTTTATTTTTTACATTTTATTGTGTTACTCATCATATATTGTATGTTTACAGTCATAAAGGAACCAACACAGTTGAAGCAGACATGTACATCTGCTTTCCCACTCAAGATGATCAGTGTTTTCTTATCCTGTTAGATCCTGTTCCTGTTCTCTATTACATGCCAGACTGTGGTTATGGCTAAAATAAGAATGTTAAATGACAAACGTCATCGTAGTTACAGTAGCAGACAAATGAACCAAAGAACATGACAACAGTTACTTTTGGTTTGAAATGAGACATGAACACTGATCCACATGTTTTTGTTTGTCCCTGTATGATGATGTCACTGGACCAGCCTCGCTCCGTCTGGTCACTTTAACGTGATAATATGACCTTTGTAGTAGATGTTGCTACTTAACAGGGCATAACTATGGGTGATAATCCAGGGTTTTCTCTGGGTTTTCTGGATGGTTAAGTGCTGTCGTTACAGTCGGGGGGGTCGTGTGATCAAGGGATTTGAGGTTTTGTGCGTATTTTGTTGTTAAGTCTTATTACAGTATTTCTAAAAACATACGGATTATAGATTTGCACTTCATCACTTTAGACATTAGCAAAAAAAAAAAAAAAAGTACTGTAAGTTCAATCAGAGACGTCCACTATCTTTGCATCCTTGTTCTAAAATACGACCTCATAATGTGTCACATTCACACACTGACTCTGATTGGCTGTCACAATTTTTGGAACAGATTTGACAGCGTTTCCACATCCGTCAGAGTTGTTTGACCAATCAGAGTGAAATTTAACAGCACAGCATTATTTCACAAATCATATAGCCCACTATTAACAGATCAGATAGTGATATTCAGGTGGACGATGAAGAAAAGGCGGATACTTAAACAGGAGGATGAAACAGCTCACAGAGAGAGAGGAAGCTCAGCACCTTCAGGTAACCACAGTGTCAAATGCAGGACACAGAGTGGACAGAGCCTGGTCAGGAACCTCCTGCCTGGTCTCACATAATCGGACTTAGTGCATCTCCACACTGTTCCAGTTTCAGTGGAGAGAAGGAGGGGAAGGAGTGAGGCGACCACAAATCATCCTCACTGCTTGAATTATAACTGATAGCGAATATTTGGTACTAACTGAATATTAGCATCGGACAGTGTGCAAGGTTTGTGTGTGTAATGATTTTTATGACGGATTTAAAAAAATGCAAATGAAAAATACAGACCCACACGGGGTTAATATTACCTGTGGGCATCTGGTAATTTGTAATAATTGTTGAGGTGATCTGTGACCATAATCCTGTGTGAATCTACCATGCCTGTCATTTGTAAAGTAAAAATTCCACCACAAATTACCTTTTTAAGCAAACACAGAGCTGTGATAATATCAGATAACATCAGATCCAGGAGATAATGTCAGTAAATTTGTCTAAAAAACAGACTTTGCTTATCCCGTGTGATTGTGCAGCATGAAAATGTCAGAGTTTTAAAATACCCCCCTTTCCTTCCTTCTGCAGCTTCTCCTCTTGGTGCAAATCAAA
Source organism: Coranthus polyacanthus (assembly GCA_037367275.1). Taxonomy (NCBI): domain Eukaryota; kingdom Metazoa; phylum Chordata; class Actinopteri; order Kurtiformes; family Apogonidae; genus Coranthus; species Coranthus polyacanthus. The sequence goes on along the minus strand of JAPQRN010003613.1, from coordinate 89,227 downwards.
AGACTAAATATAAAGATGGATGAACCTGACACTCTTTTACATTGCTGTGGAAAAGTGAAGCCACTTTTCCAAGCTTCCGTGTGGAGCCACGGAGTAGAGCAGTAGAGTCACGTCTGACTGAATCTGAATAGTGATCGGTAATTACAGCTGTCAATCACATATTTAACCCCCAACCTGTCTGAAAACACCTATGTGAGGCCAAAACCTCCAGAATCCAGAGAAGGAGGTAGAATTCTTGCTCCCTCTCAGACCTCTTGAATTACAATATGCTGTAAGATAATTATGGGATTCATTAATTTTTCCCAATGACACCAAAAAACTATCAAACACTGCAGCTTTGAGTACTTATTGTGCTGAAACAAAACGTTATGAAAATGTATCTGCGGTTACAGTGTAGTTGCATATGAAGGTAATTTGTTGCTCAAAGTCTAGTCTAAAATAAACAGCCCAGTGGTCAGTCGCGTGGCCGCTGCCTCGCTCCCTCCTTTCCACTCACTTGATTGGTAAGCAGTTCTCTGTCGCCGAGCCGGGCCGTAAACTTAAAAAACAATCTGTCCTGTGCCATAAATCATCACAGAAAGCGAGAGGCTGGGGGTGTGAGGCATTGCCAGAGGCTGAAATTGAACATGGCACGTCTTTAAAGTTGAAGCTATTGGAGAGAATTATGATGTGTGCAACCACGAGGCCTTTTTGTCTCTGTGCAAAGCCACCAGCTGATGTAATTTAAACTGGGGAATGACTGCGAGATCAATCAGACAGAATGAAGAGCTGGGAGGGCAGAAACGGAAGAAAGCCAAGGGTTTGGGAGGGAAAGGTGGAGCAGGAGCAGCGCTTTAGTCTTCCCCGCTGCTTTCTGAGCATCACTCTGGGTGGTGAAGTGTGGTCATAAATAGGCAGCCACTGTGCCCCCTGTGTGAGCGCTATTTATATACTCTGTAATGCAGGGGGCTTGGAGAAACAGCTCAACTGGTGAGGTGACAAGAAAATATTATTACTGACCTGGAGTTCAGAGCAGAGTGCAGTGATCTTGTGTTTTTGTAAAGTAGATTACAGTTTGCTCTTTTATGACCCTGGCTCATTCCATTCTGACATGCGTTCACACATTTCTACAGCGGGTTGACTTCCAAACTCTGATCATCTCTTGGTTTTTATTAAAGATACAGAGGCACTAAATCACAATATTCAACTGGGTCAGAATGACTGTAGAGGTTCAGCTGCCTCCATGCCTCCTGTGCCAACACAGCTCATTGTTTCCATTTTAAATGCTGAATTCAATTCAATGTAATTTTTCTGAACGGGGAGTGCAACTAAAGGACTATTAAAGTTTTAGTGTTTCTCAGGAATTTTGTGAAAGAAGCATGATTTAGAGTTTGAATTTAGAGTGAATCAAATTTGTACCAGAAAAGAATAAACTTTTCTTTTTTATAATATGATTTTTTTTTGGACAAAGCTGAACATCTTTTTGGATTATGTTCTACACTCAATGTTTCACTCACTCAGAATTCCTATCCACTTCCACATTTCCCTGCAAGATTCAGCCCTGCCTCCCACAATCCCAGGGCTGCCCCCTAATAATTGACCAAACATTAGTCGATGAGAAGAGTCATAGTCGACTGGTCAGTTGGTTGTAGGAAAAACAACAGGTTTAACAATGCTACTATTAACATTCTTTCATAGCCCCCCCAAAAAAATCTCTTTATAAACATAGGTATGAAATCTCTCACTTGTTATTTGTAAACAAACTCTGCCCCTCCTCACAGCTCAACGAATGAGGGAGAGAACAACAAATGTGATGTGACCAATAGACTGAATGAGGAGAGTGAACAGTGTTCAGCCAGAAAAAGAAAAAAAAATGTTTTGAAGTGCAAATATACACACCCACAGCATCGCAAAACTCTGTGGGAATGTTCTAGAGGAATGTCTGCTGTGTGTGACTGGCAACAGGCTGAGGAGTTTCTGTAACTCTGTGTGCTTTGCTCGGAGGTTTGTCTCTCAGGCAGAACTGCACCACACTATGAGTAGTGCAGTAAGAGAGAAGAGCAGAGTGAACCAGTGTCGTGTGGTTTTTCTATTGTTCTGCTCAAATGCACTGCACGATGCTGTTATTGGTTGGAGGTACAAACTCCAGCTCAAAGGTCGATGCCCACAAACATACCGAACACACCAAAATGAGAAGAAAACAGAATATATTCTACTTATAGGCAGAAGGCAGGGTCTCTGCAGGTAAATACACCACCACACACTGACAGAAGGTCAGTTGTGACAATTGAGAAGGATTATCATTGTAATCTGTGTGTTCATATAATCATATTTACACAACAATTACCTTACATTTAAATGTACAATAGGCAGGATGTTACAAAACAATTGTAGAGATCACATTCATTCACAGGAATAGAATCCACTTTTGAGGAATGTGCAGGGAATCATGTATTATGAGGCAGTTACGCTGTATATGATGATTCACATAAAATAAAATTCACTATGTCCTCTTTAAGGGGGGAAGAAAATGTTTGCAGCTTACAGAAAAAAAAACACATCTGGTAATGTCAGGAGAAAGTGTAACAGATATTCTAAAGCTCATCTCTTAGCCTGCACTCTTGGCACTCACCGCTGCCTCTCAGCGTTTTTGCTTGATTAAAAAGCGCCCAGGAGTTTGTAAGCGCGTGGTAGGTGCGAGCGCACACCCTGACAGCTTAACATACTGATTATTCAAGCCTCTTAAACTAAGCCACGGCACTGGAGTGATGAACGTCAACTCCCTTCTCTTCCCTCACACAGTCTCCATTTCTCCCTCTCTTTTATTCTTTATGTGAAAGAGTGGAAAAGCAGTGACAGCTTGCAGAAGTCAGACCTGTTGTCTGCGGAGCCGAGGGGATCAGTGGCACAGTGATTCATACACTCCCGAAGCTTTATTTAGACATAATCCACACAGTGTCGAGTGCTCGCTCACAAGTTCATGTAAAGAGCCAGTTAGCAGTAGCCAGGCTGTGCGTTGTCCTGCACTGAGGACCACAGGGACAGGCCCACCGGTGGGTTTAACAGGAGGTCTGCACGATATGAGGAACATGCTATGACTTAGGGTACACAAACAAATATTAAAGTGTGCATATTAGTTATACAGGTCCTATGTGTATGTAACATTGCAAACATAGACCCCTATGCCCACTGAATAAAGGAATAATTTATTTTCAACATCCTTTTAACACATTGTACACAAATACCCAACCAATTAAACACATCATCAATTTAAATTAGACAACATTTAAATTTCTCTGCTCCCTTTAAAATATTTTCTTCTAAACGCAACATAAACATCTCTTGAAATAAAAGAAAACTTAAATAAGGTAATAAATATAAATCATCATCATGATGTCCTTAGCCAAATAATGAACTATGGCTTCACAACCTGCTGCCGATATGTAACATTTGCGTGTGCTTATATGAAGTTTGTGTTGGAGTCTCCTTAGTGGTGTAAGGAGCTGGTTGTTTGTTGACAATGATGGGTAAGTGAAAGGTGAAACAGTAAACAGGTGAAATTTTATCCAACATATGAACAATAAAGTAATTTGACTGTCTTGTTAGTGTAACTTCTGTGTGTCAGGAAAAAAAAAAAAGTTCTCCACATTGATTTGACATTAAGCTGGCTTAGGTGCTGCCCAAAGTGAGTTCAAGGGAAAACCCTGCAATTTACGAACCAACCCTTAATATAGCACAACAAATAAACTTGTCATGCTATTTGCTGATGGCAGCTAAGTTAGGTTGATACCGACCAATGCCGATGTTTAGCTGATGTATTGTCTTTATTGCACATCACTGCACAGAGTCACTCTTACAGTCTCCACATCACCGTCCTGTTCATTGACTCAGTACAGTGACTATTTCTGCTCAGATCAGTCATTGTGCATTTCTGTTACGGGATCAGTGGAAGGGTTTTATTTGTGGTGTATGAGAGGCTGCAGTGCAGTGTGTTTCCTCAGTCCTGTCAGCGTGCTGCTGAGGCCGCGGCTGCCACCACAGAGCCACAGCTGACCGACAGATTGGCCCCAGCCAGGGGCCAGAAACAAACACACAGCACACACTCACCCAGTGATTCAGTTCAGAATGTTGGCATGAACAATGGAACTTTGACTGCCCTTCACATTTCATGAAGAAACTCTATTCAATCTACTCTACTCTATTACTGGTTTAGTTGCAGACAAACCAGTTTAAGTGCATACTCAGCCAGTACAGTATATTAAAAAGTACTGCTGTTTCTGCTGCTTTTGACTGATTGTATTTTGGGTTACAGAATAGAGACTACATGTATCAAATTAGACTTGCAAAGTACTTGAAAAACTACTACAAACTGCTTTACAGTGCAGACTATTTAATACATTAAATATCAATACAGTAAAATACAAGAGATGCAAGTTCTATACAAATTAAATTGAGTGGCCTTTTATAACAAAAGCAAAACTTGGCAGAAAGAAACTGCAGCTGAACAGCTGTGAATATAGAAATAGAAATGTTGTTATAATGTTATAATGTTAGGTCATCAGGCTTCACTAGGAGCAACAACTGCACTGCAAAAATCAAACGTCAACCAAGTACAAAAGCTGTTTCGTATGGTTTTTCAAAGGTTAAAGGTCAAGGTCGCTGTGAACTCACAAAATATGTTATAACTCAAGAACCATAACTCAAGAATCCATCCTCTAATTATGACTTATGATGATAATTTCACACAAATTTACAGTACAATAGGATAAAATGATGACAGTTTATATCCAGAGGCGAGGATGAACTGAGTAGATTTTTGTGACCAAAGATCAAGGTTGTTGTGACCACATTTCTAGTCATAACTGCTATTAATTGAGATAACTACATGAACACATTATGGTACAAGAATAGTGGATGCATCTGAATGAAATGAAAGTTGCAAGAAATAATAGTACAACAGCCACTGAATTCTACAGTTGCTCCTGTAGAAATGGCCGATAAAATGATAATTACTGTTATTATGATGTATTTTTATATCATAATAATTATATTTACAGTGATACATATGACTCTTTTGGTATTGGCACATTTTCACATTGTAATATTTATTCATTATAATAGTTTTGATGGTTTTGCCTCTAGATTTCTGAAATGTTCCACTGCTTGACTTTAAAATCAATAATAACCATCTGGTTTCTTCCACTTTCCCTCAGGACCAAAATGTCTGCCTTTAAACTGGAAAAAAAATAATGATTTGACATTTATTGTGATAATTATCAATATTGACTGATATAAAAATGTTCATCATGATAACAGTTTTGGTCACATCTTCCAGACCTAATGTTACTTTTCAGGTGTCTCTTACTAAATAGTTTGTCACTAATTTTTAGAAGAGACTTTCTGAGCCTGTATATCTCTGTATGAGAACCAGATGTCTATATATGACCGTGACTTTAGTAATTGAGAGACGTGTCGAACAGATTATGAAGCAAAGATAGATAATTCTGAATGAATTGACGGTTCTAGTTTGTTAAATACAAGTCAGTCTGGTTCTGTTTTCTACTTGGCTGTAGATGCAGTGTGAGCGTGCTGTACACTTCCCAGGTCTGTACTCGTCCAAGTCCTACCCTCTGTCTTTCCTTCTTTCTAATTTCATCCTCTCATTTGAAAACCTTTCCTGTGCTTTCTGTTTCCCTGACACACTTTTCCTGAATGCTTTTTTTTTTTAAATCATTTTCTGCAGTTTTTTGTGCAGTTCCTGAAGCATCTGCAGAAGAGGCTGCTAAGTCAGCGAGAATACAGCAAGTGTGCTTAAGCAGATGTAGAAAAGGCGGCGAGGAGGCGCTTGAGGAGCTTGAGAAAACACTTCTCCTGGGTTGCTGCCGCTGGCGTGTGCTTAGTGTCTTAGGTTGTGGTTTGACGGAGGGAGCAGGCATGATGAAATGGGGCAGGTTTGAAAAAGGAGAGCTTAAAATCCCATTAGCCTGCACTGTGCTCTCCACCTCTCCATATGTACAGACTAATTCATTAATCAGGAAAAATTTGAACCGCCCCAAGGAAAGATTTTAGAATGCCACCATGTACTATTAGGAGAACAACCTGAACTAGATCATTTCAGCAGAAATTCTAAATGTACCTGCACCCCTACACCATAGCGCCCCTTGAATCCCAAAATGTCTGACAATATTTACAGCTAAGAAGGAAGGAAGAGTTTAACAGCTAATTAATAGACTGCAGAATGTATGTGTGTGTGTGTGTGTGTGTGTGGATCATAGACTATATATAAGAAGTGGACAAAAGAACTGTTTTGAATATTTCCA
>JAPQRN010003613.1:58948-80298 GCA_037367275.1 Coranthus polyacanthus | reverse complement strand
TGAAGGTGGAGACATGAAACACTGCTTAAACATGCAGCATATTAGGCTTACACACACACACACACACACACACACACTTATAAATATATAAACCCCTTTTCCAGAAATGTTGGGACATTTTTTTAAAGATACAATACAACATAAAATAAATTGTCTCTGCCCCTACTTTTCTGGAAATGGGGTTTTATATTGGGCAAATATTCCGTAATTCTCTTCCAGCATATTGTAATTCAGGTGGTCTGAGAAGACACCAGACTTCTACATCTACTCCTCATCTGTGTTTTCAGGTTGTAGAACCACTACCATGTGACACAGATTTGATCTAATCACAGGTGTTTTCAGGCAGGTAGGAGGTTAAATACCTGGCTGACAGCTGTAAATACAGATCATGGTTCAGATTCTGTTACACACAACGTGGATATGACTTTACTGTTTGACTCCATGTCTCGACACAGAAGAGGCTTCACTTTACCATAACAGCATGCAATGGTGTCAGGTTCATCTGTCTCTATATTTTGTCTTTTGATTTGGACAGAGAGGAGAGAGCTGCAGAAGGAAGGTGCGTATTTTCAAATTCTGGCATCTTTAACCCCTGATTCAGCTCCTGTAGTTTCAACATTTACCTGTTGTGGAGACAGCCTTATGTATTGAACAAAATGTAACTGAAGTGGTAGTGTAGCTATGTAGAAATGCCATCTCTGGGAGACAAGTTTGAATAGTTATGTTAAGTCCACAGTGAGCTGTAAATATCACACAAAATCTCCACAAACTGGGGGAGTCCAGCCTCTGTAAATCTGCACATTGACCTCCTAATGCTGTGTCTGCTATTGGTGCGGTGAACAGCCTGCAGGTTTTGGGGATTTGGACAATTTCACCTTTGATGTGTGGATCTATTCATTTGCATGTACATCAGAGCACTAGTGCTGTCAAAAGGTCTTCTTAGTCGCCATCCTCATTAATGCGGTTACATCAAACAGCCTTTCATCAGATTTCATATACCATTTAGCAATGGGGTTCTCAACCGCATGCTCACAACACCACAGGGGGGCGTACAACCATTTTGTACAGTTCTCTGATTTATAGGTATATATATACCTAAAATATATATTTATAGGCAAAAATACTAGATTCAAATTTAAACAGCCTGAAAAGACATACATTCTTATTATTTCTGTTAGGGGGCATCATTTCCCTAGTCTAAAATTAAACATCTCAATCTGTCCCTAATCTAAACTATTCCTTTAACAAAATAACATTTTCAAGATAAATATTGGGTTATTTTATCATGGTTTATGCGATCAACCTGAACACTTAATTCACATTCAGTTCACTAAGCAAAAAAACCAAAAAAACAACTTGTATGTAAAATCAATTTTTAACAAAATAACCACAACAGGAAATGACATTGACAACAAATAAATGATTAAAAACTATTCAATCAAATGAATCATTTCTTTTTTTTTTAACACACAAAAAAATTGATAAATAAATGAGCACTGGCATTATTACAAAATACAAGTATAAGATGGCTAAAATAAAATAAATTAAATAAATGCAGTCAGTCCTTTTTAATGTGCATTGGAGCAGTGGGGCACATTTACAATAGAACCATTCAGTACATTGGAGAGTGTACATAGTGACATGCGATGAACAAAATCAAAGGCAGGCTCACCAGCATTAACCACATGAAAGATGCATATGTTCTTAGTAAATTTGTGTCGTTCAACTATCACCCATAACGAGTCCTGATATAAAGAATAATAAAGATAGGTAGCTGATTGGAAGCAAAACCACTGTCGCATCTAATATAATGAAAGGGTGAGAGTAAACTCTATGAAAGTAGAATGAAAGAATGTATCGTTAAATTTCTGACTGGACACCTATTATGTCAGAGTTTTTCTAGTGGAATTAAGGATAGTACCTCTTTAATCCAATTCATAAATGATGGTGGCTTGTCAGATTTCGAGCTTGAAGTGAGGTAAATGTGGTAACAACAACATCTTTGTCAAGAACTCCAAAAATAGCAGTGACTAGGTTGGGATGAATTGTTACATGGCAAATATGTGAAAAAACATCAATAATGCGACCCCAAAACGTGGATAAAGATGGGCATTCCCAAACCATATGCCCAGTTGTAGCTGGGTTTAAGTGACATGTAATACAGGTTAGGTCAACAGGACAGTTTCTCTCTCGTGAAATACAAAACATTGAATTGAATGAGGCAATGTCTTAGACATAGAGACATTGTGTAACGAGTCTGTCCATATCTGTTCAGTAAGCTCAATATCCAGATCCTGTTCCCAGGCCAATTTAGTTTCATCAAGGGTAAGCAAACTATTATTACTATTATTATTATTATTATTATTATTATTATTATGGATAATCTTATAAATCTTAGAAACATTTCCCTTAGTGTCTGGTTCCCAGTCTAATATGGTGTCTAAGACACTCTTTTTTAATGGGCCTGGAAACAAATAATGTGCTTTAGCAAAGCTACAGACTTGAAGGTACTTAAAGAAGTGTGTCTTTGGTAAATTGTTGTCCTGTTGAAGAATTTCAAAAGATGCAAAGGTGCCATCTATGAACAGATCACTAAAAAAGACTAAACCATTATTGCGCCACAATTGAAATGCTGCATCTGTCTGGGAGGGAGGAAAAAGATGACTATGAGTCAAAGGCATGTGTCCACATGTGCTGTTAAAACCAAAATGTTTTCTGAACTGACGCCAAATTCGGAGAGAGCTTTTTATCACAGGATTGTTGATCTGTTTTACAGTTCCACCAGTTAGTGGAGAGTCACTTTTCTTTTCAAAGTTTTGCAATATTGGCTGCCCAGTAATAAAACAAAGCTAACGTTAGCTAACAAAGTTAGTTAGCTAACCCCAACCCGCCCATTTATCTAGGTATCTCCAAAAGGGATCTTTTTGATCAAGGGCTATATCTATTACAAATAAATGTAGAAATATGACTGTCAAGATCTCTAAACATGGATTTAGGCAAGAAAAATTGATAGAGATGGGTAGAGATGACCATTTCACCAGATCCAATTTTGTACGTTCTAGTATTTTTTTTAAAGTTATGACTATATAAGTCATTGCATGATCTTGTGACAGTAACACCCAAGTAAGTAAATGAATGATGCTCCTGTTTGAAAGGAAAACTATTGTAGTTAAGATCTAATGATATTGGGTTGACAGGAAACAGCAGACTTTTAGAAAAATTAAGTTTATAGCCTGATAGCCGGCCGAAATGATAGAACATATCAGTAAGCTGTGGTAAGGATTTTACTGGATCAGATATGTAGAGAAGGAGGTCGTCTGAATAAAGAGAAACTTTATGGTAGAGCCCCCTCTCATAATACCGGCTATCTTATTATCTGCTCTCAGGGCTATAGCCAGCGGTTCAATAGCAATGTTGAATAAATATGGAGATAGGCAGCAGCCTTGTCTAACGCCACGATGGAGAGGGAAATAATCTGAACATGTAGAGTTGGTACGTACTGCTGCCTTGGGTAATGCATAAAGCAATCTGATCCATGAAATAAAGCCAATAAGCTAAATCCAAATCTATCCAGAACAGCAAGAAGGTACTTCCATTCGTTGTGATCTAAGGCTTTCTCCGCGTCGAGGGACAGACCAACTTCTGCATGATGATCAGAATGAGAGGAGTAAAGCACATTAAACAATCTGCGCATACTGTAAAAAGATTGTCTACCTGGTATAAAACCTGTTTGGTCTGAAGCAATAATGTTAGGAATCACTGTTTCAATATGCTGCGAGAGGATCTTGGTGAGAATTTTATAGTCAGAACAGAGAATACTTTTAGGCTTATAAGCACCACAGTCTAATTGGTCTTTTTTCAATAAAACTGCAATCATTGCCTGTGTCATTGTTTTAAAGAATTCTGTGGGAAACCCATCTGGGCCTGCTGCTTTGCCACATTGCATTGAGTTGATAGCTTTGATAATTTCTTGAGATGTTATTGGAGCATCCAGGATCTTAAGGGCTTCTGAGTATCTCAGAATATCTAACTTGTCTAGGAAAGAACTGATCTCAGATATATCCAGACTGGCTTCTGATGAATAAAGATCATAATAAAACTGAAAATATCATTAATAGTTTTGGGAAGGGCGGAAGTCACATTAGGTGTCACACGAATCTCTGGGATAGCACTATTAACTGCTGCTTGTTTAAGTTGGTGAGATAACAGTCTGCCTGTTTTGTCGCCATGTTCATAAATAGTTTATCTTGATTTAAGTAAAAGCTGTAAGTATGTTTAATTAACAACTTTTCAAATTCTGTTTGTAAAAATAATCGTTCGTAATACAATTTCGGTTTATGGTCAATAAATCATTTTTTATCAATATCGGCTATCTGTGTAGACAGTTCTGAGACACGTCTGGTGAGCTTCCTTCTCTCATAAACTGTGTAGGAAATAATCTGACCTCGAAGGAAAGCTTTGAGGGATTCCTAGATTACAGTCTGTGATTTACCAGGGGTCAAATTGGTGTCTAAGTAAATATCAATTTGATTATTTAGAAACTTGCTAAACTTATTACTGGACAACAATAGAGGGTCAAATCACCAAGTGCGCCGCAATGCTAAACAATCAGGGAAACGCAATTCTAACTGGACTGGGCTGTGATCAGAGATTACAATATTGTGATACTGACAATTTAAAACAAATGGGAGAGATCCACTGTCAAGCAGGAAAAAAATCAATATGTGAATATGACTGATGGACTGATGAGAAGAAAGAAAATTGTTTAGCTGTGGGGTTAGCATTTCTCCATGGGTCTGCAAGTTTGTATGAATCAATAAATGAAAGGAGAACCTTACCAGACTTGGAAATTGCACTGTCAGGTCTAGGTCTGGATTTGTCCAGTCCCGGGTGTAAAACACAATTGAAGTCACCTCCCAAGATCAGATGGTGTGAATGGAGATCAGGCAGCTTAGCTATAAGGTGGGAGAAAAACTGTGGGTTGTCCCAGTTCGGGCCATAGACATTAGCTAAGACAATTAGTGAGCCAAAAAGTTTGCCAGCAACAATTATGTATCTGCCGTTATCATCTGCAATTACCAAAGTTGGAACAAAAGGAATTCCTTTTTTGATCAGAATGGCGGTGCCTCTGGATCTGACCTCATGTTTGGAGTGAAATATCTGTCCATTCCAACTTCTCTTAAGTTTAGAGTGTTCATTAGTGCGCAGATGAGTCTCTTGTAGGAAAATAATTTCTGAGCCCAGAGATTTCAAATGATGATGATGTGCACTACGTTTAATGGGGTGCTGGACCCCTTTAATATTCCAGCTGGTAAATTGAGTTGAAGAACTCAAGCTAGGTGTCACCATAATATATTAACATCTGAGTAATAGGATTGAATGGTTTGGGTGAAACATAATGCCCATGCTCTATCATGGTAAGAAATTATAGTATGTAAAAAGAGAGAAAGAAAAGGAAACAAAAAAGTCCTAAAACCCTAATCCTATGTTGATCTCCACCTGAGTGGAAGATCGCACTAGCCTCCTTTAAACTAAGGAAGTAAAAGCACATGAAAGGTGCTTGTTGCACTGAGACTGCTAAATTAACGTGGTCTACAGAACAAGTAGACAAAGTGGTATAAACCTCAAAGTGACCCAAGGAAATGGTATTATCATAATAACACTAATAATTATAACAGTAATAATATTAATATTAACAAAAAGGGGAACAACCTAGAGTGGGTACCATCTTATCAGTTGTTTCAATCAGAAATACCAGAGAACTATATTTTCAAATAACAAAAGTCACTGCTCTGATTGTAAGCGTCGTACTCATTGCAATTCACATTAAGAAACTAGGATGGTGCCAGTCCGCCTGTCCACGCCATGTGGGGAGAGATAAACTGTGAAACGTAGGCCTGTGCTTCACCTGGATCTGAAAAAATGCTCTCCTTGCCATTATAGGTGATACGAAGTCGGGCAGGGTGGGAAATGCCGAAGCGGACTCCATCTAGTCCCCTGAGCTGCTGTCTGACACCGTTGAATGCGACATGGGCCTTGGCCACTCCTGCTGAGTAGTCACAGTAGATTGAGATGGTCATGTCGTTCACCTTAATCCTCTGGTCCTCAGGAGCTGGCCTGGCTTTGGCACTGGCTGTAGTGATATGTGGGCCCCCTTCTATCAGCGGAGCACTGGCTAGGTTGAATGCTTTCTGCAAAATGTCAGCAACAGAAGAGGGGGAGGAACTGGTGGGACCCTCTGGTACACCCATGATCCTAATATTATTCCTCCGAGATCTGGATTCAAGATATTGCAGTGAGTCAGTAGGGCACCCAGTGGCTTAACCTCTTGTTTCAGTGTCTCAACATTGTCAGCGCTATTAGTCCTTGCTCAGCATCTCCCAGAGTATTGCACAATGTGGTTAATTTCGTGTTCATTGCTGATTTAAAGTCCTCAAACCTGGTCCTAATCACATGCAGGTCTGGAGTTGGTCTGATAGCTTGAGAAAAAAAAAAAAAGATACTGTGATACTGTAGCTAGTTTACAGTTGGGGTTAGCATGCACAAGGGCCCATGACAATAGTCAGCACTGGGTCCCATCATAACTACCTTACGCCACTGCTCAGGAGGAGTGTTTCAGTGAACCAGCATCATAGACTGTATAGGGTCATTTTGAAGCCAGGAGTTGGCATTTTGGCCCTCGCCATGCTGGCTTTTCCGAACCAGAGGTGACCATATTTGGATGAAAGGGGTGGAGCAAAAGGACATGGGTCATGGGTGAGTTAATGCTAAACGCTAGCTTATTGACAACAGTAAACTTCATCCTGCATAAGAATGTCATTTGATGGTAGATAACTTATTAACCACAAGTTGGACTGTCTGTCAGGAAAGGTTTTATTCAATAAACAGAAGCTCAGAAAGTCTTACTCACAGCTGTCAGTCACACCTGTCAATCAAAGCCTTCTATTCATCCTAAAGTCTTATTAATGGAGCAATAATTTATAGATGGACCACAACATTTATTAGAAGGTCCAAATATAACTTATGAGACCAGAATGACTCCTAGAAAAAATACTGACTCAGTATTTTTAGAGAGAAGTTCAATGCAAGTCTATGGGAGGCAGGGCTTTTTGGAGCAGCATCTAGTAACCATCAGTGATATTACACTTTAAGATACTTAAAGATACCAAACTGGCTTAATGTCGGAGCAAAGATCCCTGCCCCTTGACCAGCATGCACAACTCCAAGGCCTGAAAGTGATCCACCTAAATGGGATGCAGCCATTTTTAATGATAATACCTTATAATAAATTCTACCTGTGTTTTTCTGCATTAAATGTCTGATTTCAGATCAAAATGTCTGCTGTGAAAAAGGGCTATTACACCAGATTTCATAACTAACACAACTTGTCTTTCGGGAAATACTGTACTTGAGGTGGATCCCCTAAATATTCATACAATCACTAAATATTTTTGCAAGGCTGTCTATTTTGATCATTGGAACAAAATTATACCAGGAACAGATTAATTGTAAAAACTTGAGTTAAATGATGCACGCTGATGTCCATGTTACTGTTACTGTTACTGTTACTAGTCATTGCCTCAAAGCACAGCTTTGCCTCACAACATCACTAGGAAAGCTATAGACCATTGAGTGTGATTTTTAGCTCACTACTACCATAGCTGACATGCACCTTCTCAGAGGTGTCAGGGCAGGTCAGAGCTTCAGCAGCTGAGGGGGCTGTGAGGACCAGGTCTGCTATGAAGCTCTGTGTTCAGCTGTTGAACGTTTGCAAAGTCAGCTGCTTTTGAACCACACCATCCAGTAGAACTGTCTCCTCGTACTATATGTACTACACATCTAGTATTGCAGTGCATTCATCCATTACTCAGTGAAATCCAACATAAATCCAAACCTGCGCATATTTATGGCAGACTTTCTGTTAGTCCTGCATGTCAAGCTTAAATCTCCCTTCAGCCAGTTTTTGTTGCCCATTGATTTTCACTAGCAAATACATAAAAATAATGTCAGCTGATATTAGTTTCATACAAAAAAACTGCATTATAGAAATGTCATACATCTGTTTAGAGGGGTTTAAAAACAGTGGAGGTCGAGCGATAGTGCAGTTTAAAATAGTGATAGTTTGGAGCAGGAAAAGGTCAACAGCTGATTAACCAGACAATATCTACAATGTTGAAAACTAAGCGTTTGACTTCATTAGAAACTGGATAACTGCTGAGCCACACATCTAAATCAAAGTATTTAATACTGAAATATACAAATCTGGATCAGTGAACATCAAAGTCAAAGCGATTCATCAATAAATCTGAAACTGAACGTCAAACTAGCTAGAAAAAATAGATGGTTTTAGGTACTGTTTTAAACCCTTATTTTCCCTCAATGTCCAGCCAAACACATGAATGGGTGCATCTGTCTCTGGGCAAGTGTGGAAACAGAGGGCGTAACATGGGGTTTTCCTACCATTGTAAAGTTTAGGTGGCAGCACCCAAGCCAAATTAATGTCACTGTCAATCAATGTGGAGAGCATTGCAACTAACTAAATGACTTTTCCCAGATCCAGTGCTTGTAGTTTGTCCCCAGTGGATGTTTTTAACAAGTTATGTGTTTAAGGTTTTTGGAAAGTATTTATTTATCTTTTATCTTATTTATCTTCATTTATCTTATCTTTTTAATTTTTTTGTACACACATATGGCAATAATAATGGTCCAAATCTGATCTGAAATTCAATATTTTGTAGCATTGTGTTGTGGGAGGACGCCTAAAATGCCCACCTGTGTGCCTAAGTCTTGCTGATATGAAATGACTTTTCAATATAAGACACAAATATGCAAGAGATAATGGTTGAAATCAATGGGGAAAAAAAACTCAGACAGCACCTAAGAAAAGTCTACATTTCTGAACCGAGATATAGACTTTTCTTTGGAGCATCCATCTCTACCAGAGAGGGTCTTCGTCAACTCCAGCTGACTGACTGACCACCCCCACCTGAGATGCATTTTTGGAACATGCTGTATAAATGTCCAAAAGAATCCTCCAAACAACTGGAATAATATTGGCATACCCCACATCTTCATCAGAAAATGCTCCATTTAGAAAAAATGCCTAATATTGTCATATTGGGAGTAATAGTGGATTATTAGTGTGCAGTGAGTGTGTGCACACCAGAGGGACCTTTAACATGAGTTAATAGACGTTCCATATACTGTGTATACTATGTATGTATTAAAAAACACTTGAGACAAGAGATGCATGCAAAGGAACTATTGTATAATGGCATTAATAGCCATGATCACCAATTTATATGGACAATGTGCACACCAATAGAGCTTGAGTTAGAAACTGAATTGAACCAGATGTTCACAAACAAGAGCAGTCAAGTGAGATGGAATAAAGCTGAGTTTGTTCAACGTCATTAAATGTGTACCTTTGGGAGCAATCAGCCTCTATTTGCAGTACGTCATGAGAAAAGGACAAAAATCAGGTATTACACGCTGTCAGAAAATTGACTGGTCAACAGTTTGCAACTGGTAATTTATCAGATTTATTAAAGCTGGCACTTTTCAACTGCAGAAAAATTGTAGTAGTAAGGGGAAAAACAGATGTGCAATTTCCATGCACATAAGGGGGCATGTCTCATGATGCATGAAACTCATTTGGCTGACTGTGTATCTGTACAGAACGGGCCTATGCTGGACAGCTTCATAATACATATTACTGCATTCCACTTCCCCTGATTAGACATATATGAACACTAAGATATGAATGTGTCAGCTGGAGTGGAGGAAATGTACACAGAGAAAATACAGCTTACCTTATGTCCACAGTTCATTCATGTTACTCACATAATTCACATGATGTGAATACAACCAACTATTATTACTGTAATATGACTAAACAGGGCTGGGCCATAAAACAAGAATGATTATTATTGTGATATCTTTTTATATTAAATTGTGATGATTTTAGTTGAAGATCAGCAACGATGATTATTGTGATATAATGCAATTATTTTGTTTAAACTAAATAAAACACAAAATGTAAAACCACAAACAGCCATATTTTTACATCATTTTCATGTTGTTCAATCAGAACACAGATTGCACTAATTTTCTGTAATTTGGGTAAATGTTGTGAACAAAAGTGGAATAATATCAGCATCTCCCAAACACTGGTCATCTTTTACACCATTTAAAAGTTTCATTATTTAAACTTGTATAATACTTTAATAATGATTTGACATTGTGATAATTATCAACAGACTAATATGAGCATTTTTGTTCTGATTACATTTTACAAAAATAAATTATGATTACATTCTTTAAATTGAGTTTCATTGTAAACTTGGTTAAAACAGATTATATACATCATTTGGACTGAAAGTCAACTCAGTTCTAAAACATACAAAAAATACAACAGAAATTTATACAACTTCTAGTTCAAGCCCTATGATCAAATCTGGATCATAGACTCTAGAATTAGTGGACAGAGGAACCATGAGGTAACCCATTGGTTTCTGAACTGTCGTTTTGAAGCCAGTAGTTTGTGATTTGGTTGTCACCATGTTGGCTCTTTGGAGCTGGACGTATCTGTGGGAGGGGTCAGGGTGAGCTAAAGCTAGACACTAGCTTACTGACTCAATAAATCAGTAAACTTCATTAAGCATTAGCATAACAAAGTAATTTTATGGTCTTGTTAGTGTTAGTATTAACCACAACTACAGTGGAGCTGTCTGTCTGGAAAAAATGTGTTTTATCAAATAAAGAATCTCCAAAAGTCTCGGCAGGAGAATGAGGTGTCATACTCACCTGTCAATCCAATCTCGGCATGGCAGACATCTTACTAATGGAGAAAGACATTTAAAGATGGACAAGAATGCTTATTAGAGGTTCAAAAAAATGATTCCTGGAAAAAAATTTGACTTTGTATGTTTAGTCAGAAGTTCACTGTAAGTCTATGGGAGCCAGGGCTTTTTGGAGCAGCATCTAGTGGCCGTCAGCTGTATTGCACTTTAACATACTTCCTCACTGGCTTCATTTTAGAGCCGAAGTCCTTGCCTCTTGGTCTGGACACACATAGATATAGTGATACTTGGCTGGTTCCTGGAGACATACAACCATACAGTAGTTCTACTTTTGCTTAATACAAGACAATTTGACTTCTTTGTAGCAGGGCTGCTTTTGCTGTTGTCACACATAGTTACAGTAAATAAAGGCAGACTTGTGAATGCAAATCAAACAATGCTCATAAAATTGATTTAACAGGCCCTGATCGACTACTGAATTATGGTGATAAAACTGTTAAATTTAGTTTTAAGAAAAAGCTGACATCAACAAATAGCTCTGTGAGGCTTGCACACACCAAGCTGTGGGTGACCCCCGATGTGTGAACCAGATACTGCACTCAGTCCTCAAACAGGGTTTTTGCAGACATACTGATAATGATAAGTCAGACATTATGGCTCTTTAAACACTGTGACTGACACAAAATCAGCATTTGGCAGCAAAGCATGTTTGGACATTGAAAGCTCAGAGATATGTGAATATATGTGGAGGAAGGATCAGAGAGGTGGCAGAAGCTACAAACCAAATAATATTCAGCATTTTTCAGACATGTGTGATTGGTATTCAGTGGTGTCTCTCTGTGCTCATTCACATAGATGTCACAAAGGATGAACTGATTTGAATAACCAGTGTGAAATGTAATTTATCAGAGACGGCAATGTAACGGCCCATAAAATTATCCTGACAAGCTTCAATCTGCTCCTCTATTTATCTTTGCATTTGTGCAGATTCACATTCATGCTACATTCAGACCATACCAGAGACATTTCTATCCCATTATTATACAGATCAATATTGCGATATATTTTATCACAATAAATCATGATCATGATATACATTTTTCTTAGTCTTCAGGGTATATTTTGTTCACATTCTCAGCTAAAACACTTGGAAAATGTCTCAATGCTTTATTATTTTACTTAATTTTACTGATGTATATTTTGATGTTGAACTAACATTTTATCATTATAATTATGATTCTGACCATAAACAAGAGTTTAAAGTCACAAATCTTTTTACATAATTTTCATCTTGTGTCTTTTATGTCGTTTGCATCTCATTATATCTTTAACAAATAATTTAAAACCGCAATAAACATCTGGTTTCTTCAACTCTCACCAGGACCAAAAATCAGCCTTTAACCCGTAAAGAAATAATGATTTGACATTTATCATGACAATTATCAGTCGACTGATATGACCAATTTTATCATTTAACATTTTTGCCTGTATTGTCCAGACCTGGTAAAATGTTGAACACGTGGGTCAAGTCCAGCATGATGTCTTCAGATGTCTTGTTTGGTCGCAACCCAAAGAGATTCAGTTTACTGTCACAGAGGAGATAAGAAACCAGAAAATAGTCACATTTAAAAAAGATGCAATCAGAGAATTTAAATTCTTTTTTCTAACTACAAACCCAAGTAAGAGAAGGCTAAGAAGATATGAAAAATGGAAAATAAAAAAGAAAGCAGTGACATTAAATGCATTACAATTACAATAAGCTAAAATAATTAAATAACAATGTGATTTGAAACATTTGATTGTAATCGCGATTTGGTACAAAAGCAGCATCCAGGAAAAACTAAAAGGACGATCCAGACTGTTACCAGCAACAAGTCCAGAAGCCAGGGTCTGTCATGGTCTGGGGTCAAAGGTCACTGTCACTTCTGTGATGCTCTATTAATGATCAAAAATACATTGAGATTTTGGATCAACACATGCTGCTTCAAGACGACAACTTTTCCAGTGACTACAAAGACCTGGATGAGGAAGAAGAGGGTACAGGTTCTGGACTGGTCTGATGCAGTCCTCACTTGTCCCCAATAGAGAATGTTGAACACTGAAACACTCCATCACTTGTCTTCAGTCCATGAATGTCTGAAAAGTGTTGTGAAAAGAAATGGAAACATTACAAAGTGGTAAATGCTTTACTGTCCCAAATTTTTCTTGAATGTGTTTGAGCCTGAATGTGAGGAATGAATGTATATTTATAAATGAAATGAAGTTGACCATACAAAACATGAAATATGTTGTGTTCATACTGTCGACAATGAAATACAAGTCAATGGACATTTTCGTGTTTCTTATTTGGGCTTGAAACTTTAGATCATTTTCAAGTTGTTTTACCACAGCAACAAGGGATCCACCTTGTTGATAATTAAATACCAAAACCGTAACCAATTTGTAGACATTTTGGGCATTAAAAAGTATTCTGGATGGATATTAATGTCAGACACTAATGAACCTAAGGAATACGTTTGTGAATGTGAGAGTGAGTGGTCAGTCTCTTAATGTCAGCTCCGTGATGAACTGGTGATCTTACCAGGGTGAACCCTGCCTTTGCCCAATGTCAGCAGGGATCGGGTCCAGTTCCCTGCAACCTTACAGAGTAAGAAGTGGTTACGGGAAATTAATGAATAAGGACTTGTAAGTCTGGCCCCCACAATATCTCCTTAGATTGTGAGCAACTGAACTGAAATGAGCCAGAATAGCAAACAATTTTTCACGAGGTGTTGTGTATTATTGCTAAATATCATTCAAGTTGATTTTGCAGATCATGGGTTTTGCTTGTGTCTGTGGAATGCAAGTGAAAACACCACCAGCATACAGACAGTGGTCCAGTTTGTGTGCACACACATGCAGTGTGTGGCATGAGAGGGATATACATTACATGTAGCATGCACACAAAGTTAAATTGTGTGCATGCATCTTTGTGTACATGCAGCATGTTAAGTTGCGCAAGTTAAATATTGGTAAGGAAAGACACCAGAAGCATACACATGCACCTCTTGTCTTATCAACACATGCACATTGTCGAGGCAGAGCCTCCACACACACCACTGTGATGAGCAGGCAGAAAGGAGAGCCTCTCAGAGCATAAATATGTCCACAGTCAAGATATACAACTGGCAATTCCATCTGCAGCTCAAGCCTCACCAATTGCTTTTTGCTCTGGCTTGACACACACACAGACACACACACAACACAAAACACATTACACACATGCATGTAAAACACAGACATATAGTACACACATACAGTAGCTGAGGGGTCATGGACAGAAGATCTAACAAAATGATTATAATGCAGACTCATCCATTAATCACACAAGATGCTGTGTGTAGTGTAGCAACTACCTGCAAAAACAGCCTGATGGGAAAGAAGCTAAATATGATTAAAGAGAACCACATTGTCTTGTATTAAGCAAAAAAGAAGTCTGCCCATGGGGTGAGAACATTTTGCATGGCTAGATTTCTGGCCAGTCTAGCCACTGAAAGACCAGAATGGAGCAGAGCTAGAAAAAACTAGAAAAAAAATATTGTTCATTTGAGAAGCTATGGTGGTGTCTCTCTTAACATAAGGAAAACTATCTAAAACTATATATGTTATGTAAACTGTTGTTTTAGCTTGTTACTGGTTCAATCGAGCTCAATATTAGCTCAAATATCATAAGGAAAATTGGATTTCTAATTAGTTTACTTTTCAAGTGAAAAACATACTTGAACATGCTTTTGTTTTTTCTTTTTTTTTAAAGACTCAAGGTGTTTTATTGGCTGTCTTGAAATTCATCTTGCATCTTTGAAGTGAAGCTGCTGTGTTTCTGTTTTCTCATCCCTCTTCGTGTGAATTCTCATACAGGATGAATGACTGCTGACGACATTTTATGACATAACTGACAGCTGAGTGTATTCCTCATTGCTAGGACTCATTTCCCAGAAAAAAGGCTCTTTTTTACTTTCTTAAAACTGCCTTTTTGCAGTGCAAAAGTAGAAATGCTTCAAAATTGCTTCTACTTCATCGGTGAGACATTTCCTACTATTGAACCTGCATGTAACCAAGTAGCAGCATTGTTTCATGGACTAAACATATATGATGTATAATAGGTGACGAGCTGGGCTGTTGAATTATGAAATGTACAATTAAATGAAAGGTCAAACACACACTGTTTGTAACTCACAGTATATATTTTTTACCTTTTTATGCCAGTGTCACAATGAATAAAAAAGGGCCTGGATGTGAACCCCCTCAAATAAATCAGCCTCTCTCTGTAACTGTTCATTGTGAATCATTCCTGAGTTTTATTCAACACTTTACTTTAGTGATTCATCAACAGCTCTTCAACATTTCCGCTGTTAGGACACACATCTCAAATGACGCGTTTGCATAAGTGCTTTATTCTGTCATCTGTAGTGGAGCTACTCTGTACATGTATTAATACATGAGCAATTGAATTGGATTTTGACGTAGATATCATCATATGCTTAAAAAGTATTATTAGTTGTTGTTGAGGGCAATGATCCACATTTTCCAGAAATCAAAATTCCACATGCAAGTGGCCAAAGGCACCAACAGTTGGCATGAATACACCTTATGAAGTAGACTGTATGCGATCAATCTACTAGATTACTGTTTCTGATATACATTTTGGCAAAGGACATTGTGTCCATTACTCAAACTAAATTACCATCTGTTCTGCAGCCGCTGACTGTGTTCCAGGTACTAAGAGTTAAACTGTGACAAAATATAATTTATGACTGTAGCTGACTGTTCCACTATAGGCTAAAATACTTTATACATGGTAGGACTGGCTAATATCTCAAATGCACTCTATGATTGCGTTTTGTTCTGCGTGGGACCTAGTAAATGAAACACTGAGTGAAAATTGTCACGTATTTGTTTAAGCCGTTGGCATCAGTGTTTCACTTTTCTCTCTGCCTTTCACAGACACACATTCATTCTAATGGGCCAAGCCTATTTTACAGAGCATTGCATCATGGGTTTTGTAGCATTAAGGTTGCTAGTCTAGTAAGTTTATCCAAGTCCATTTATAAGGATTATTCAGCACTAAAAGTGTTAACCACAGTTAACCTGCAAGAGTTTGTGTAATGTGTTTCAGCACCAAATGAAAATGAGCTCAGATCGTGTTCATAGTGACTTTGGTGCAGAAAGAACAGGTCACAGATGAGCTCAGAGACGGAGTGAGAGAACTGGTTGCAGTAACTCAGTGAGTTTACACAGTTGTGTACAATATTTTGTTAAGGAAACCCTAAACTTACTCATGTTTTATAGTTCAACACTTTGTGTCTGCTGTGTGTGAACACAAACATGGCTCAGTGCAGCAGCCAGTGTTAGGAACTTGTTATTTCAAACAGTGCAGATAACCTGTAGCCTAATTGCTGCTATTATTCTACTATTGTAAGCACCATCTTTCACTTACTTACTTAGTGTAAGTTACTGATGAGGCTATGTATATATTCATTTCTCATGCACTTTAATATTTATTTGATAAGCAGGCTAAGACACAGTGTTTTGTGACACCTTGTATGTTTTGGCTACAACTGAAATATAGAGCAATATTTTCGGATGTCTGTTAAAATATCATACATTGCCATTCTGCTAAAATATGTTTCTCACTTTGGGTACATGTACATATAACATGTATGTATTATTTGGTACATAAAGTATAGTGTAGTGTTGTAGTGCTCTTCTGTGGATCCTCAGTGTAAGTCACAAAACGAAAAAGCCAACCACAACCACAAATAAAACCTCAAAGAAGAAGAATAAAGAGCCAGCCGCTTTGCCAGTGCAAATATGCCTTTAAATATAATTGTTAGGTGATCTCATGAGGCATGTTTATTTATATTATATAATGTATTTCATACACAAAGGGTTACTATGTAGCTAAGTCTTGTGTTTGAATGTGGTCTGTCTGTGGCTCACTCAATCCTCAGGCCCACTCATTACATAAAGGACTAGATGTGTAATCACCTGGAGTCACTTTAAAGGTGATTGTTACTTCAGCGTTACAGTCAGAAAATTAAATGGCTATATCAAACCATATCAATCATTATGTAACTTGTGTAAAACTTGGTTGCCATTTCTGTGTATCTTGACATGGTCTCAACCCCTGAAAAACTTGGTCTCAATACACTGGTTGTCATCATGACTTGGTCTTGGTTTAGATGGTCTTGACTACAACACTAGTATAGTCTGTTAATACATTGATCTGTACTACAAGGGCGGATGAAGACCAAAAACATAACTTTCCAACCCTGCTAAAATTGCTTTAATCTATTCACCAAAATCTAAAAATAGCATCAAACAGGATCATCCTACTGTTTTGAGGCTCTACTGAGGCTAAAAAAGCATCAGAAAAAGGAAGCAGAGTTCTATCATTTACTCCAGGTCAACAGCTGGCTCCATGTTTCAGATGTTTTGTAACTAAAAGCTAAAAAGTGAAGTTTGCAGTGCACAAACTTGTAAACTGCCATTAACAACATCACATAACATACACACTGAGCCTGATGCTCAGCTTTTTAGATGTTGTTCTCTCGCAGCATTTCTGACAAAAACACCTCTGAAGCAGTAATTCTCTAAAACGCAGCAGTCGAGAAAGCTGATGCACACTCTCCAATAAACATAGCATGACTAATCCCTCCATAAAAATGACAAGGCCTAGTCATCTTACACGCTATGCATGGACTCCCTCTAAAAGAACTTCAAAGCAAAGCGTTTGTCTCGACCCAAACTGGAGTGACGGAACTCTATTATTGTGAGCAGCACACAGGGTTAACTAAACGGGCCACTTCAGCATGGCAGCGTTTGCTAAAACGCTGGATGAGGCCAGCTAAGCTCCTGTGATTGGCCTTTGTGTGTGAGAGTGACCACTTAAGTGCTCTGTGGCTCCGCACTGTATTTGGAGGAATAAGCATTTCCTCTGACTTCTTGCTTGCTTACTCTCAGCACTGTGTGTTGTTGTGTGTCCTTGACAATGTATACTGTATTGGCGTGTGCATCCACACTCACTGGTGCATTTGGGATTGTTTTGCAGAGTATGCATGAGTATTACAGTATAGGTGGGTCTGTACCAATTTTTAAACACCAAACATTTCAGATTTGTCCTGAGTTACTGCAGTCAGTCAGCTCAGGAGGAACAGAATATTCACTGACTTAAACTAACTGACTAATTTTGTTAGCACGGTATCGAAGGGAGAAAGTACTGGAGCCACAATAATTAATAGATTAATAGAGTTGTCGATTATTGATTTAAGTGACGATTTTGTTAATCGATTTTTTAAGGAAATTCTGATTCCAGCTTTTTAAATGTCAATATTTTCTGGTTTCTTTCCTCCACTGTGACAGTAAACTGAAAATGTTTTAATACTACTACTATAGACCAAAAAAGACATTTGTGAACGACATCCTGGCCATTGGGAGACACTGTTTCACCATTTTCTGACAATTTGTAGACCAAACGATAATTGACAGATGAATCTACAATGAAACTACTTGTTAGTTGCAATCCTAGAATGTACACAGTCCACAGATGAACTGTCCACTCACTGCATGTATTCTGTGTCATCATTACTGGCATAATGTGATTTGCTGTATGAGTACTAGGGGTGGGAATCAGTAACTCACAAAATAGAAAAGAGTAAACAGTTCAGTTCCCAACCCAACCAGATCTATATTTTTTTTACTAATGTCAACACTGTAAACTGTCATAGTTATTTATGTAGGCTTTTATTGATCTTTATATTTATATTTTGGATTCTTCAAGTTGAAAGCCTACCAGTCCTTCCTTAGGAGCAGTCCCTGAACGCCACATGAACTGCTCCTCCTGTAACAGGCTGCACTGCCCAGTATGAGCAGAGTTCTATTTCCATTAACCGATTGGCCTCATGGCAGATCTTACTTCAGTTAATTATAAGTTACTTGGTTGTGGAAAGCCAGCTTCGGTTGGCAGTAGAACCGTCCATGTATTCATCATATACACCGGTGTGAGTTTTCTACACATTCTCACTCCCAACTGATCACACACTTGTGCTTGGTCACTGTATCACATTTCAAAGCACAGGGTATGCCTAGAGTGTCATTTTTTGACGTGTAATTCGAAAAACATCTAGACAATGTCATGGTTACAGTTTGGTTAGGTTTAGGCATGAAAAAAAACAAAAAAAAAACGTTGTCTTTCTTATTTTAGCCCTGCCCCCGACCAAAGGAAAAAACACAAAAATAAACAGCATGAAACAGGACACAAAGCATGGTCTCCTGTGTGTAAGTCCACAAACTTTGGGGTTCCATCATAACCACCACAACCACCTCCTATGACATCACCTGGTCCATGGCTTCAATGTCCAACCTGATAGAAGTTACACTGACATCTATCAGGCTCCCTGCAAGTTGGAAATCAATGCTAAAAAGGTACCCTGGGCATTGAAACCAGATGCCAAGGGCTCAGGACCAAGTGGAAGAATGTGATGACATGAATTTTAAATGCTGAAATATGATTCTGATGCATTTAACATGATCAAAATCAGTGAAACTCATGCCAGTGGATTTTACAATTGCCAGAAAACTAAACATAAATGAAAACAGACAAATCTGATTCAACTGACAACCTTCTCAGCCTGGAACAGCCTTAATATTTTCCAAAATAAAAGTACAAACAACTACACTATAAGCCGTCAAAGACATGTCCCCATATTTCCATCAGAATGTGGTGAGTTGTATTTACCTGCTGGATCAACAACCCATGTGTGGCTGCTCGGATTGGCTGTAGGTCTGTCCAATTGCATCCAGAGGCATTTTGGTCTGTGCCCATTGGTAAAATATATGGAAATAAAAAAAAGGGATCCCAGACGGATTCCCATTTTAGAAATAGTCTGGTGATGCCAGACTAGATGAATGTTGGTTGGAGGGGCCCCTGGGTATTTTTGAACAGGGCCCCAACAGACTCTAGCATCACTGTAGAAACACACAGATAGACAACCTCTGTCCTTCTATGGCGTGTGCTGCCTCTGCTCTACAGCGGTTTCATTTGTGCCTTGATTCTTTTCTTGTGTGTGTTCATGAGTGAGTGAGTCCTCCAGCAGACGGGGTCAGTGCTCTAATCTGAGGAGGTGACGATATTGTGAGGAGACATAATGAGAGGATAAGAGCAAAGGCAAAGGGGGATGGGGGGGTTTAGGCTTTTTAGATATCATTAAACATTAATAGTTTCAGGGGACCGGAGCACGCTGGGGTCCTTTCCATGACTTTCATGCTGCGTGCTAATAGAGTTTCACCTCAGGGACCTCCACACTGCGCCAGCCCACAGTGCAGCGCTCAAGCGAAAGGGAAGATCAGATCGCCACCCGCTTCTGAGGATGAGATTAGTCTGTGTGTGTGTGTGGAAATGGTAGAAAATGTGAGGTTGCATAAGCTCTTGTTCCCTTTGCTCCTTGTGTAGCATATATTAAAAGTCAGTAAAACTATTAAAGTCCCTGAGGAGACTTGCATATATTTAACCAGTGCTTAATCCTGGGAGCCACAAAAATACTTTTAGACACAACTGTATTTTTTTATTTTTTTTGTCTTTTTTCCCCACCTAGTTTTGGTCTATAAACTGCATTATTTTGTGAGTAAATCCAAAAGCTTTCTGTGATTATTTTATCAATGCTAATGTAATCTAATGTGGCAGTATTCTTAGCCATTATTAAGAATCAATTTGGTCATTTTTTGCTGCACTTCAGTGAGTTGTTAGGGGTGTCAGATACAACTGTATTACAAACATTTAATCTCTAAGTATTGCTTTATTTCCTATTGCAAATCTATTAGTGGTATTAGAAAATGTTTTAACTAGAAAGCTCTCAAGTGCAAACCTCCACCAAGGCTGCCGAATTCCCCACAACAACATAACCATGCATATTATGCAAATTCACTTCAGATTTGATCTATCATCTACTGTGATCTTTACATTCAATCTTTCAAGCTCAAACTTTAGTGGCAATAGATCTTGACATATTCATGTATGTGGTAAATTACCCCATGTTAAAAAATGGGAATTTTTCCTGACCTTTGATTTAGATCATACAAAATGTAACCATCTGTAGTCACTGTCATCAGGAACTCACGGACACAAACAAACAACAACAAAAAAAACAACAGGTCATTTTGTCCAATATCTGGGCTATTGAGTGACTACACAGACTCCAGTAAAAACAAGACCTCCAGGTAATTCAAAAACAAGTAATCTCTATTTTCAAATGACAAAAATACATTTCAAACAAACTGAAATTGGCCATTTATGGCCACACTGAAAAACGCTGAAAGTGGAATTATGCAAACTATAATGTCTCACACAATTCATTCACTATATACATTTATAGAAAACACTCCATCAGTCCACGTCAGTCGCGTCAGACACACTGCTCTGCAGAAGAAACTGCAGCAGAGCAGTGAGTAGAAGACACTGTTGTTGAAATGTTCACTAAATGGACATTACTTACATTTAGAACATGCTGCAGC
>JAPQRN010003613.1:45548-58848 GCA_037367275.1 Coranthus polyacanthus | reverse complement strand
ATGTCATAGTGCATACAGTTGGACATACTACATCATAACATTACACCTTGAACTTTGACTCTTTCATACACCTGCCTTTTATGTACATATATATAATGATATTGTTTGCTATACTAACCAATAATTGTGATTTAGAAAAAAACAAACAACCAACATTATATGGAAAAAAATATTTTATATATTTTATATATTTTAAACATGACATAAAATGGGAGCCCAGACTTGCAGATTAATAGCTTTTTTGTTTATAGATGAATTAACTGTTCTAAGATGCATTTCCATTTACCTTAGCTAATTCACATTTACAGTATGGATGTAAAAGTAATGAGATTACAAATATATTCTCCAGTTGAGGCACAAAACTCAAAGAATATTATCCAAAATAAACTAACGAATGTCTTAAAATAGAAGCAAAAAGAAGCAGCATACAGTATGTGACGCATGTCTCACTCTGTAGAGGATTGTGGGTACATCATACATAAGGACATACTAAATGTTTTGATGGGATACCGAGTAGTATGGTCGTATGAGGAATGGAACATAAGCTGCGATTGTTGTACACTTGTATCTACAGTTTAAACCTGGAGATACAAATGTGATTATTTAATCAAACAACATCTAATAATGTATCACAATGTCAGCCTGTGCAATTATATAACTGCAAAAGGCTGCAATTTAAAAAGGTCCAGATTTAGAAGGATTCAGGGTGAACTAATTGCAGAAATGGAAAATAAATAAATAAATAAATCCAACCTCTGTTGTGAATTTTAGATCCTGTGACACTGAGCAGAGAGGGGTTAATGCAAGTTTAAGTGTGTATGTTTGAGTTGAAAATTAAAACTTTCTAAATGTGTAATCTGTGCTTTTTCCTTAATAACCAAACATGTAGACGCAAATCAAAATCAAATCAAAATATTCCCCCACAATAATGGCAATATGACTTTTTCCACCAAGTCATGCTGGAAATACACAAATGCAAGCTCATAAAGTGAAAATCTAAATAAATCACTTAGACCAGAGGCAAACGCTATGTTCACTCTGATTAAAGTCACACTAAAGTCATCTCAGTGTGTGGTGGCTTATTAGAATTTTAATTCAAGTTATCCCTGCAATCAAACAGCACCTGATTATCAGCTGTGCATGGGCAGGGCCATTTTCTACAAGCTCTTCAAGGATTTAATTGCACTTTATTTTTTCCTGCCCAGTACAATACAAATTACAAAATACTCAAAGGTCATTAAATATGTATTATTAACGCGCTTGATTGAAATCCTGCCCATGTCAGGCCTTGTGTGTGTGCCTTATGTTCACCGACTCCAGCATCTCAGTGGTGTTCGTCACGTAAATCACCAACAGAGGGCAGTGATGTTCTTCTGCATCACAGTGTGTGGGTGCAGCTGAATCGGAGTGCATGTATTCACAGTGCTCAGATGGACACAGAGGGAGCCGTTACTGCACAAAACTCAACTCTGAACACTAAAACCAAAACTAATGTGTTTTTTTATTTTCATTCACAGGGATTCCTCTCCTATCCTCTCCTCCCCTGGAGTGCCATCTGAGCAACTCACAGCTGTTGGAACTACACAATGTAAGAAGCATTCACTAATGAATCATTGAGTCATTTTGGCTAATTCAAACTTGAAAGACCCACCTGCCTTCACTTCCCTTGGCATACTAATGTAATAATTCATTCTAACAACAGAGGAGTGCACGCAGAGCTTCTAAAGTCGTCTTTTCCTCTCCCTGACAGATAAACTGAGTCCAGTTCCACAACTCGTTTGATGTGAGCACGCCTCTGCTGGTCAGGCGCAGCAAAAGTAAGTGTTCACGGTGATCCTGCATCCAAATGAGGACTCATATCAGGACATGTCACAGTGTGCATCACAATCCAATGGCCACTTTCAGTTTTCATTAATCACTTAGTCTTTTCACATTTTGTTTTTATTTGTCAAATGAACCATGGAGAGCCACCAGAAATGGACATATTTAAATGCAAACATTTTCTCTCTCTACAATTAACATGTTCATCTTATTAAGTATAAGTATGCACCTCAAAGGGGATTGAAATGTACAATGATTTACAAAGTGTATAAATTAGTAGGTGTGCAGGTGTTCAGTGTGCCTTCTTCTATTAAACATTTTAACTCAGTAATTTGATTAAATATGTATGTTATCTTCAATATTGGACATAACCAGGATCTAGTCTAAGTGATCCACAGACCTACAGCTACTTCTCCTGCCATAGTCCTAAACTACAGCTCTATACAACCCAACTTCAGTTTGTGTTTGATATTCAAACAAAAGGAGTTCCCAGCATTCTAAAAACTACAATGCTGTTAACTTGATACAAATAAATATGCCTAAGAAAATAAATAAATATTATAGTAGCTTATGAAATACAAAGTTGGGATGGATGGAAACTGCAAATTAAAAGAGAAAGCAGTGATATTAAAATGTCCTTTGACTTATATTTCATTGTAGACAGTATGAAGACACTATATTTTATATTCTGTCTGGTCACCTGCATTTCATTTGTAAATGTACATTCATTCACCACATTCAAGAAATGATACGGGAAAATGATTAGAATAATTTAGTCTTATTCTTCTGTAACCAAGTCTTAAGGTGTTCAACAGTACTGGGTCTTTGTTTTCATATTTTATGTTTCAAGATGTTCCACACATTCTTTATTGGAGACAAGTGTGGACTGCATCAGATCCTGCACCCTCTTCTTCCTCATCCAGGTCTTTGTAATGTGGCTCAATGTGGCTTTACATTGTTTTGTTGAAATATTCATTGTCGTCACTGGAAAAGTTGTCGTCTTGAAGCAGAATGTGTTGATCCAAAATCTCAATGTACTTTTCATCATTAATGGCGCATCACAGAAGTGACAATGACCTTTGACCCCAGACCACGACAGACCCTGGCTTCTGAACTTGTTACTTGTTGCTAGTAACAATCTGGATGGTCCTTTTTGTCTTTGGTGTGGTCCACAACACTTCTGGACAAAGCTCACATAAGACTTCCTTTTGACTCAGTAGTCAGTAGTTTTTGACAAAGGTTTGTCACAGTAATCCTGATCCACGTGGTTCTATCAGGTCTAGATGAACGACATCTTTGCTCCTAAAGGTCTAGATCTTTCCTGGATGCTGCTTTTGGACCAAATCATGATGGCAATCACCTGTTCACATCACCTGTTTCAAACCACATGGTTATTTTAACTCATTATTACACCTAAATTGCTCCTGTTCCAACTTTTTCTTGAATGTTTTTCTACCTGAATGTAAGGAATGTTCATACTGTCTGCAATGCATTCTCCATACTGTCCCAATGTTCTTACATAGGGGTGTAAACAGCCCAGGATGGATTAAAAACAAACACTAGCTCTAATGAGGGCTTTTTTGCAGCCATCATAGGTAAGGGTGGGGGTATGTAGTTGGTTGCAGTCTACCCCTTCTATCACACAATGCAGAACCATCTTACAGTGTAATGCCACTGATGGCCACTAGATGGTGGCTTTTTTCCTCCTGGGAGCCATTCTGGTCTCATTGTTTGATTTGAACCATGGTTCTTTTGCAAATTATTCCTCAGTTACTAAGATTTCAGGGCTAATAAAAGGCTTTGATGTGTGCTGTATAGGCTTTGAAAGTCAGCAAGCAGTGAGCTGTTAGTCAGACTGTTTATTGAGTAAAACATAAGTTTTATTGACAGACAGCTTGACTTTAGTTGTGGTCAGTAAGTTTACTAACAAGACCATCGAATGATTTTGTCCTGAAAATGTTTGATGACATTTATTGTTTTACCGTGCTCACATTAGCCAGTGTGTCAGAGACAGCTCACCTATGACCCCTCACTCTTCTTTTTGTCCTTTTGCTATACAGTCTCTGGTTTTAACATGTTTTCATGTGTTCCCTGTGATCTAGGTGTGCAGGCCAGACGTCCGTCTCCCCATTCTGCTGGAAGGCTGCCAGCGACAGGTCACATGACCTGGAAGAAAAAACCTAGGAGACTCTTGGGATCCCTCTTTGGTAAGACACACCTTCTTACAGTTATTGCTGGTACACTACACTACACTACACTATGAGCAGCATGATTTATGGGTTGCCCTATATGGACTGAAACAGCAGCTCAGTTTGCTTCTAATGATCCTTTACAAAGAAAATAAAAAACACACTCCCAACAAGGCCCCAACGTTCTGTGATTAAATTTACCAGGCTTCATAAATTCTGGACAGCAGTTTTTGCGTAACCTGGTGACAGACAAACCAACTGATATACAGATGTGGGTGAAAACATAACCTCCTTGGTGTAGGTAATATGTACACTGTAAACCAAAATACGGTAGCAGAACTCAAAATAATAAAGGCAACTGAACCTCACATTTTTAAGTTGATGAACTTAAAAGTCAAATGTTTTCAGAGTTTAAATATTTGGATTACATGCTCCAGATGTGATTTAAAGCTTTCATTCTATTGGATTAAGTTAACATAAATTAAAAAGTGCACAACACTCTTTCATGGTAACTAAACACTATTAGTCTTTGTCAGTTTAAATTACACATAAGTCACTTTGACCTATTAAACACAAATCATGTGACTTGAGTTGAGTACAATTCATTTCAACAGCTTGAGTTACTGTTGTCTATTAAACAGTATTTTCTTGCCCTCTTACACACTGAACTGTTAATTAACCATTTAATCAGTTTGGCCAATTAATCTGCATTGATGTGATGTTTTACAAACTATTGGTATTGGCAGAAGTTGATGGCGATGTGGCCAGTATTTGGCTTCTGCACTGGATTTGCTGATGTTGGATTAAAGCAGCTCAGAAAATTAAAATTGTCCCCCCTAGATTATTTCTATGGCTCGTATGATGCTCAGTTCTAGAGTTACTGATGTATTACTTTGAACTCAACACTCAGTTTGCCAGAAATGAAGTGATATTTGAGTTATTAGAAACTGGGTAACTGTTGTGTGTGTCAAATTATTCTTTTTAGAAGGGGGACATGATATCAAGAAATGAATCTGCTATTTTGCTTTTCCCTTCTCCAAAGTACTGCTAGTACATCTGCCTCAAAAAATCTGTCGACTATTCAAAAGACAGAAAAAGAACAATGAAAGAGTAAGCAAAATGCACTTATAGCTTGAAACAGGCAATAAGACAGCAACTTTAATACATTTTTAAAACAGAAATGTATTATATTAACAAAAAAATGACTGGAGAATCAACATTGCTACAGATCTGCCTAAAAACACAAAGCACTCATTGTTTCCATGTCATTTTGTATACGCAGCATTGCACAGACTTCTTATTTCTTTTTTGTGGGTCTATTCTTGTTTCTCTGACCTTAGCATGGGCTAGCTATCAACCTGAAGGGAAGTCTAAAGGCTGATGAACTGATCTGTGTGTGAGACCACATTGTCTGGTACCTTGGTCTGGTGTCCTATATGCCCTGGGAAGACAACACCCAGCGTAAATCTGGTGAGTAACGACATTCATTTGATCTGTCAATGCGAAATTGATGAGATTGACTTTGTTCCCGTCACAGGCGAGTTTCAAGTGAGCAGGTGTCCTTGCCTTCCGTGACAGACTGTCAAGTCAAGGGCCTGAGCATACGCAGTGACCGGTTAGGATTGCTTGTCAGTGGGGTTAATGATTAATTATTCAATTATTTGCTTGTCTGTCTTTTTTTCTTAAGTTCTACATTCGGCATGATTACATTATGAATGTACATGTTTACAATCAAACTGCAAACATTACACTGTTCCTTATTGGTCTCTCCATTGTGTTTATTTAAATCATTTCTAAATGGAGTTTAGCCATTACTTAAGTGAGTGACATTAGAAAACAACATTAAGCAACAAGTGATAATGAGCATATCTAATTAAATTAAGCTTTCACAGCATAATCTCTAGTTTTTAGAGCATGTACTCTTATTTTGAAGGACAGAAGTTGTACAGGATGCACTGATTGCTTTTATGTCAAATTGGTCGACTGAGAAACAAGATAAAAAGTGAAGAGGACAAAAGGAAATTAGTGGCTAAAACATCAGTGATAGAGTTCTTTTCCAGACCTTGATATCATTTTATTGGTTAAAGATCCAGCACTTGATAGTTTAACATCATTGGGAAAAATTGTAAAGTGGTCAAGTGGTCTGAGAGGACAACAGACTTCTGTATCTGCTCCTGGCCTGTGTTTCCAGGCTGTAGAAAATCTACCCCGTGATGCCCAGACTGTGTCTAATCACAGCTGTTTTCAGACAGGTAGAGGGTTAAATACGTGATGGATTGAAATTGATTGAAAAGTGGCTTCCCTTTTCCATAACACCATGCAAAGCATCAGGTTCATCTAGATTTATATTTAATCTTTTGATTTGGACCAAGAGTAGAAGCTGAAGAAGGAAGGGGCGTATTTTCAAATTCGGGCATTTCTTCCCCTGATTTCGACTTCTGCAGCTTTAACGGACACAATGATGTTAGTTAAATTAACTTAACCTTCCTCTCCTCACTTTCCTCAGCCAGATGTTGACACACATCTTTCAAATTAAAAGTCCTCTGCAGATGGCAGCGATGGCAATAATGTTGCAGTGGTGCCATCGCTACAAAATGTATATAAAGGAAAGCCTAAATTCACAAAGCAGATATAAGTTAGAACTGCCTTTCCCAAACTTAGGGTTGGGACCCAAAATGGATCACAGAGCTGTTTTTATTGGGTCACCACTAGTCAGAGTAAAATACATAACAATAATATGATATGTGAATTCATTTTCTGAATTAAACTAGTGTGTCTGGAAGAGTTTAGAAATGTTGACCTATGTGAAATGCAGAGCTGAGATAAGAGATGGAACAGGGCGAAAATGACATCAAAGATGAAACAACATAAAGTATGTGAAGAAAATGACAAAGGGTAAAAGATGCAACAAGATGATTATGTAAAGTAAAAGACACAATTCATATCACACCAAGGTCCTTTTTCCTCCTTTGTTGGCAAAATGAAGTCAACTCCTCCACTCTGGGTACCACGATGATGGAACTATCAAGATTATACACTTCAGGTTAGAAGATTACACATTGTGGCTAAATGCATTCAAACTCACTTTTTCATTTCAATATACAGTATATTCTGAAAGATCCCTTAGCGCTTTTGATGTGAAATTTAGTTTAGTATAGTATGAGAATTTTTAGTTTAACATTTTATTCTTTAATTGTGTTCTCAGCGGGTCAAAAGTTTACAGACATCAATTTCACTGTCTTTCACTGTCAGGAGGTTTCTGTAAATTGATGTCTTGACTTTTGAAACTTCAGATTGGGACTCATATTGTCATCACTGGGAGTCATTTGTGGCTGTATTTCAGGGCCTCCCTTCAGACCCAATGTCCTTTTGTTTGGCATCATGGGAACATCTAAGAGATTAGCCAAGACTTAAAAAATAACTTCCACAATTCTGGTTTGGCCCAAACAATAGAAGACAAAACAAAGGGTGTTTCTCAAAGTCAAGGGAGGCAAGGCTTCATTTACATAATGCTACATCAAATTTCACCAAAAGACTGTTCCAATGCCCAGGATCTGACCGAGGACTGAGTCCTTGGTTTGGAGAAGGATGCTTCTGTGGATCCACTGCAGTCCTTGACACTGTTTAAGCACCCACCACCCCATGTGACTCTGTTAAAAAAAGAACCAACCCTTCACTTGTGCAATATGCATTTAAATATAATTAGGCTATGCTGGTAGTAGGCAGGTCAAGTTTATTCATGGTATATCGCACATTTTATACACAAACACAATTGCAGTCTACCCCTTTTATCATTATCATTTATCTATGAGCACAAATGTGCTCATAAATAAATGGAACATCCAGAGGAAAGTAAAAACTAAGTGCTTAAACAATAAAGGATAGAAATATTAAGAAAACATATAACAGTACATAAAATCAATAAAATATCTACAGAATAATTACAAATATTACAAAAAGGTACAGTACTGGTAATAAGTCATGTAGTGCGATAGGGGTGAGGTGCAAGTTCAATCATAGGCAAATGAAAAGAGAAACAGTCTGAATAGATATGCATCCTGGGACGCTTTGAAGGACTGAATACTCAGTTTCACGGCATCAGCTTATGGAATGACTAATCGGCAGAAAACACTCCACAGCTGCCGGTTGTCTTCAAACAGAACAGTGAATTCAATTTACAAAGAAACATTACAAAGCCAGTCTTTTCAACTTGAAATTAACATGTGTGCCATGTTTTAAGTGATAGATGAGCTTTTTTATTTGCATATGGAGCGAGGAAGTCAGATCTGATGAGAAGTGGTCACTCAAGACATATCTGGGGATGCATTCTGATCCCAGGTGTGAACAGACCTACTGACAGATGGACACTTGTGTTCAGATAACTCAGGACAGATGTTAATACAAGGTCTCAACACAGCCTCTGGGACCACATAGCCGTCAAATTGCTCAGGAAAGAAACATGGACTGACTCCCAGAGATTAATACATTTTGCTGTGACAGGTTCAAAAGCATCCCAAGACAACAGTGTGTCAGCTGGTTCAGTGATATCTCCATCCACAGTAAGCTGTATGGAATCTAGCTTTTTCACCAAGCCGTGCAGTCCTACCCAAATGTTTGATTCAAATGACACCATTCAAAGGCAAGGCCACCAAAAAAGTGCCTGCAAATCTTTGACCTTCTGAGAATGTGATTAAATAAGCTGAAATGAAAGATTCTACTATAATTGTGAAGTTTCACATCATCAAAATAAAGTAGTTGGGCCAACTGAACTAAAAGGTTTTCACAGTTCTGAACATTCTGTTTCATTGTATATTCTTTCTGAGATTAAATGCATTTGGTGAAGGTGGATGTAAACCTGTGACCTCTACTGTAAGTCATGTCATGGAGCAGCCGTCTGGCACAACAAGCTCCAATAACCTCTGATGTCCGCACGTAGCACGCAGGCATTCAGACAGCACAAGACTTCTCCAGTCATCTCAGAGAAGAGGACACACAAAACATTTCTTCCTGTCCTCTACCAGAACCAGTGACATGGCAAAAGGTAAAAGATGCAACAAGAAATAGACTGTACTTCACACCTGTGTGGGCTTAATGTTTAAGTCTGCTCTTTCAGTCCATTTATCTCTAAACTGCAGAGTGGAAAAAAAAGAACTAAAGGCATACTTTACTACTTTTAACTGTATCTGTTGTGACCATCAAATCATACTAAATACCTAAAGCCCAAGGCTGAAAGTACAGCCATAAAAAAGAAATACTGTACATACTTATGGCTTCTTAAATGGAGCAGAAGATATTGTTTTTGGTGATGTTTAAACTATTACGTTAAAACTAATATACAAACTCTGTTTCCACAAAAGTTGGGATGTTTTCAAAAGTACAATAGAAAATAAAATCTGAGATTTGCTCATTAATTTGAACTTTTATTTAACTTATAACATTTAGATTCAGTGACACTGACCTTCATAACCAAGCAATTAGACTCATGATATCATTTCTGTATCAAAATGTACAATAGTGTACACAAAAATCACAACATGACTTGGCCCTGATAGAAGAAGAAAGTATGTTTGAAGGAAATAAGTATGTTAGAAAATAATGTATGTAAGTGTGAGACAGTGGAAAAAAAGTGCATAGTGGAAAAGCTGAAGGCTTATTTGTTGAGAAGCTTGAGCTTGTAGTTCCAGGGTCAGTTCATGCTGGTGTCTAAGTTCCAGAATGGCACAGAGACTTTAAGCACTTACTCTGAGGCTGGGACTAAGATCAACCAAAAATTTGTGATCACGATTTAAGGAAAAAAAAACCCAAAAATCTAGATCTAGTCCACATAATCCACAGACTGCTTCAGTCTGGATGGGAAATCTAAGCAGCAGGGGTCAGTGGAGGACACAATCTGTCTGCTTGCACTGTAATATGAATTTCAACAGGACTCTGAGATAAGGCTGTTCTCAATGCGGTACCATGAGCGCTGACCGTCTGGTCGTGCTGATAGCGAGGCATTCTGGCTGACAAGAAGGCTAGCTAATGATAACACACATCAAAAAATTATCACATTTTCAAGTAGACTATCTGCGTGACCCACAACAACAACAATAGTAACTTACAGCAAGCTAGGTTGGTAACAATAGCTACTGTTAGTATGCCTCTTTCTAACACTGCTACTCGCTCAACTGCCAACATATCGAACTATACTGTGATGTAATGTGGCCCTGTAGTAGCTCTGTAGATGGTGGAAAAGCAAAAGGATTTTTAGGTCAACAGATAGTGGGTTTTTAAAAGACTGATATAATAATAATAATAATAATAATGATAATAATAATAATAATAATAATAATAGTTTCTAACAGGAAAAAGCCGATAGCTGATAACCTGCCAATGAAATGAACTTTTTGAACTGAACAAACAAGTCAAAGTAATGAATACCTAAATAAATCAAAAAATAAATCTGGACATGAACATCAATCTAAATCAACAATTTCACTTGAGAAGCCTAATATGTGTTGGTGGAAAAGGGCTAGCGGAGCGGATGAAGTCAAGGTGGATGAATGGATCGACCTCCTCCCCATGTATACTTGTACATGTACAATTCATATTACAGAACACAGTTTTTTTTGTTTGTGTACTTGTGAGTGTCAATAGCTGCTGTGCGGCTATTCTCACCCAGGTGCAAATAAAGTCAGCCATCATTAATGTTTTTTAAACCTCATTCTGCTTCGGCCCAGTTCTGTCAGTTAGACTTCATCGACTGCAGTCCACTATGACTGCTTCATTTAAGACCAGGAATCATAAAGATATGGGGCAGGAAAAAAGCCACAGTTGCTTTTTAAGTTGTTCTGCATGGATGTGTCAGTTAGTTTGTGATCATGAATTCATATCCTTTGAGTGAGTCTCTATACCTGCCATACACACAGACTTTATGTGCGTTTTGACTGTTTAATGCTTGTCGAAAAGCTTTAAAGATTGATTTCTGAAAAAAATCACACATCAGAGCTGGCTCCCTTTACGGCAAACTGCTTGGGAATGATAGGACTAAATCAGCAGATTTTGGCTTCCATTCATTCGGGGAGAAACACTGTGCCTCCTGCCTCTGGCCATAACAACATGTCTGTATACAGAACACACACACATGCCCGAATAAGAAACAGAGTATAACAACGCACTGCAACAAATGCTCTAATGTCCAAACAAAACTAATGCTGCATTAGTCATTACACTGAATTGTTGTTTCTGACTGAAACCATGCCAACTATAATGACTGAAACATTCTTTCACAAGAAGTCAGGATAGAGGGGATGATCCCACTGTGTGCATGTGTGATGTATATTTTTTCAATATGTAGAGAAAACACTCAAACAAGCAGGGTTTTCCCTTTGGAGGAATGAGATACTGTACCTATACCTATACTGTAGGAGCTCTTATGGGGCCTGGTTCATATATGTAATAGGTTTGAACTGTAACAGGACTGAGGGAAGCCTCGACCTCTAATTAACCCTCAGGACACAATATGAAAAAATCACACTTTTACTCTTAAGGCCCTTTTAGGTCACTGGATCATATTAAACATGAAGAAAATGTGTATTTATATTTTTGGTCACTCCAGTCCTCATCATGTATAGCAAATGTGAATTAATTTTCAGAATTTTAATCCTTTAAATGCCAGTTTATTTACATAATGCCACTTTTTCAAAAAATGAATTATTTTCTATTTGAATGCAAAGTGAATTTTCTGTGCAGAGATTATCAGTCTGGGATATGTCAGCAACAATGCTGATTTTGATAGATTATTACTTTTTGTGCGATTACAAAAAATACAAAAAAATCACACTTTTCCCTTTAAGGCCCTTTTAGGTCAATGGATCATATTTAAAAATATCAATGATAGTCAATGGGGCCAGAAAGGCTCCAGGAGGAAGAATGCGAGGCTTTGGGCTAGACAGTGGATTTTCTTTTTCTTTTTTTCAGTGTTAATGCTGAAATTCCAAAATTCCTTAAAAAATGAACATCTTTGCCAGATATCATCATCTCTGTATAAAAACTGCCAAAATTAGAGAAAGTGGCCCAAATTGATTTTATTTTCCCTCGTATGTGACTCAGATGTGAGTTTGAACTTTTCAATTCTGATCTGGGCCACTTCCAGATGTCCTAAATCAGATACAGGTCTCTTTTTTTATATCTCATATTGGAATTCATAGAACTTAAAACAGCATAGAATTGTCAAACGTTGTGATGCATAACACTTCATTTAAAATTAGCCCATGACAGCCTGCAAGTTTGGATGAAATCTGTTTCAAGTAGTAGCAGCTTTTGCTTGACAAAAAGCTGAAGTTAAAAATTTGACTCTCTTTATACTCATCTGCTTTAAATATTTGTATTTTTTTAAGATAGTATGTTTGACCTGACATTTCTAAATGAGTAATTTGTGCATTTTCCTTGATAACCAAGAAAGTAGTCTCAGATGGAAATCACAGTATTGCCAGTAATAATCACAAACTTTTTCACCCAATCGTGCAGCCCTACAATAGTGGTTCCCCAGGTGTTGAAAACAGATGCCAAGGCCTCATGACCAAGTGGCAGAATGTAACGATTCTGACCAGTTTACACTTAAATCTGATATTGGCCACATTTAAAAAAAAACAAATATGAACAGAGATCAGAGACTTTGAAGTGAGCACTAAGGCTGGCAGTGTGGACAGAGCCTTTGACGCTGTTGCTCATACTGTGGTCTAAACTGCTCAGCACAGCTGTGGTCGTCATTGAGTAGGTTTTTCTTTTTTGCTTACACTGGCAGCTAAAGCACAAAGACAACACGTTTTCTTTTATTATATCTTTTGTCCATTGTGTCTCAGTGCATCTTTTATGTCATTCTCATCTTGTTTTGTCGTTCTTATTGTTTTCATCTTGCTTCATCTTTTACGTCATTTTCATCTCATTACATCCTTTCCAAATAATTTTAAACTACAAATAACCACCTGGTTTACTCAACTTTGACTCAGGGCCTAAAAATCTGCTCTCTCTCTCTTTAAGCTTTAAACATGTAATGATTTGACATTCATCACAATAATTATTGACATTGACCGATATGAATTTTTGTTTTTGTGATAATATTTTTGGCTATATCGCCCAGCTCTATGCTTTCTTGCATTTTAATGAGGAAAATTAATTAACATATCATAACACTGACATGCATTTCTTTCTGCCAAATGGTGACCCAATAAAAACATTTTGGGTCTCAACCCCATGTTAGGGAAAGGTAATTATGTCAATTAATGTCAAACAACAACCATCAGTTCAAT